>CANXME010000195.1:0-125809 GCA_948144175.1 Closterium sp. NIES-65 | reverse complement strand
GCCCCATTCTCCCTCCTTCCATCACCCCGCCCCATTCTCCCTCCTTCCATCACCGCCCCATTTCTCCGCTTCATCCCCTCCGCCCATTCTCCCGCTTCCCATAACCCCACCCCCTTCTCCTGCTTTCCATCACCGCCACATTCTCCCGCTTTCTATCACCCCGCCCCATTCTCCCTCCTTCCATCAACCCGCCCCATTCTCCGCTTTCCATCACCCCGCCCCATTCTCCCGATTTCCATCACCCCGCCCCATTCTCCCGCTTTCCATCACCCCGCCCCATTCTCCCGCTTCCCATAACCCCACCCCATTCTCCCGCTTTCCATCATCCCGCCCCATTCTCCCTCCTTCCATCACCCCGCCCCATTCTCCCGCTTTCCATCACTCCGCCCCATTCTCCCTCCTTCCATCACCCCGCCCCCATTCTCCCTCCTTCCATCACCCCGCCCCATTCTCCCGCTTTCCATCACCCCGCCTCATTCTCCCGCTTCCCATAACCCCACCCCATTCTCCCGCTTTCCATCACCCCGCCACATTCTCCCGCTTTCTATCACCCCGCCCCATTCTCCCTCCTTCCATCAACCCGCCCCATTCTACCGCTTTCCGTCACCCCGCCCCATTCTCCCGATTTCCATCACCCCGCCCCATTCTCCCGCTTTCCATCACCCCGCCCCATTCTCCCGCTTTCCATCACCCTGCCCCATTCTCCCGCTTTCCATCATCCCGCCCCATTCTCCCTCCTTCCATCACCCCGCCCCATTCTCCCGCTTTCCATCACTCCGCCCCATTCTCCCTCCTTCCATCACCCCGCCCCATTCTCCCTCCTTCCATCACCCCGCCCCATTCTCCCGCTTTCCATCACCCCGCCCCATTCTCCCGCTTCCCATAACCCCACCCCATTCTCCCGCTTTCCATCACCCCGCCACATTCTCCCACTTTCCATCACCCCGCCACATTCTCTCTCATTCCATCACCCCGCCCCATTCTCCCTCCTTCCATCACCCCGCCCCATTCTCCCGCTTTCCATCACCCCGCCCCATTCTCCCGCTTTCCATCACCCAGCCCCATTCTCCCGCTTTCCATCACCCCGCCCCATTTTCCCGCTTTCCATCACCCTACCCCAATCTCCCGCTTTCCATCACCCCACCCCATTCTCCCTCCTTCCATCACCCCGCCCCATCCTCCCGCTTTCCATCACCCCGCCCAATTCTCCCGCTTTCCATCACCCCGCCCCATTCTCCCGCTTTCCATCACCCCGCCCCATTCTCCCTCCTTCCATCACCCCGCCCCATTCTCCCGCTTTCCATCACCCCGCCCCATTCTCCCTCGTTCCATCACCCCGCCCCATTCTCCCTCGTTCCATCACCCCGCCCCATTCTCCCGCTTTCCATCACCCCGCCCCATTCTCCCGCTTCCCATAACCCCACCCCCTTTTCCCGCTTTCCATCACACCGCCACATTCTCCCGCTTTCTATCACCCCGCCCCATTCTCCCTCCTTCCATCACCCCGCCCCATTCTCCCGCTTTCCAACACCCCGCCCCATTCTCCTGATTTCCATCACCCCACCCCATTCTCCCGCTTTCCATCACCCCGACCCATTCTCCAGCTTTCCATCACCCCGCCCCATTCTCCCGCTTTCCATCATCCCGCCCCATTCTCCCTCCTTCCATCACCCCGCCCCATTCTCCCGCTTTCCATCACTCCGCCCCATTCTCCCTCCTTCCATCACCCCGCCCCATTCTCCCTCCTTCCATCACCCCGCCCCATTCTCCCGCTTTCCATCACCCCGCCCCATTCTCCCGCTTCCCACAACCCCACCCCATTCTCCCGCATTCCATCACCCCGCCACATTCTCCCACTTTCCATCACCCCGCCCCCTTCTCTCTCCTTCCATCACCCCGCCCAATTTTCCCTCCTTCCATCACCCCGCCCCATTCTCCCGCTTTCCATCAGCCCGCCCCATTCTCCCGCTTTCCATCACCCCTCCCCTTTCTCCCGCTTTCCATCTCCCCGCCCCATTCTCCCGCTTCCCATCACTTCGCCCCATTCTCCCGCTTTCCATCACCCCGCCCCATTCTTCCGCTTCCCATCATCCCGCCCCATTCCCCCGCTTTCCATCACCCCTCCCCATTCTCCCTCCTTCCATCACCCCGCCCCATTCTCCCGCTTTCCATCACCCCGCCCCATTCTCCCACTTTCCATCACCCCGCCCCATTCTCCCGCTTTCCATCACCCCGCCCCATTCTTCCTCCTTCCATCACCCCGCCCCATTCTCCCGCTTTCCATCACCCCGCTCCATTCTCCCTCCTTCCATCACCCCGCCCCATTCTTCCTCATTCCATCACCCCGCCCCATTCTCCCACTTTCCATCACCCCGCCCCATTCTCCCGCTTCCCATAACCCCACCCCATTTTCCTGCTTTCCATCACCACGCCACATTTTCCCACTTTCCATCACCCCGCCCCCTTCTCTCTCCTTCCATCACCCCGCCCCATTCTCCCTCCTTCCATCACCCCGCCCCATTCTCCCGCTTTCCATCAGCCCGCCCCATTCTCCCGCTTTCCATCACCCCGCCCCTTTCTCCCGCTTTCCATCACCCCGCCCCATTCTCCCGCTTTCCATCACCCCGCCCCATTGTCCCGCTTTCCATCACTTAGCCCCATTCTCCCGCTTTCCATCATCCCGCCCCATTTTTTCGCTTTCCATCACCCCGCCCCATTCTCCCGCTTTCCATCACCCTGCCCCAATCTCCCGCTTTCCATCACCCCGCCCCATTCTCCCTCCTTCCATCACCCCGCCCCATTCCCCCGCTTTCCATCACCCTGCCCCAATCTCCCGCTTTCCATCACCCCACCCCATTCTCCCTCCTTCCATCACCCCGCCCCATTCTCCCGCTTTCCATCACCCCGCCCCATTCTCCCGCTTTCCATCACCCCGCCCCATTCTCCCGCTTTCCATCACCCCGCCCCATTCTCCCGCTTTCCATCACCCCGCCCCATTCTCCCTCCTTCCATCACCCCGCCCCATTCTCCCGCTTTCCATCACCCCGCCCCATTCTCCCTCCTTCCATCACCCCGCCCCATTCTCCCTCCTTCCATCACCCCGCCCCATTCTCCCGCTCCATCACCCCGCCCTGTTCTCCCGCTTCCCATAACCCCACCCCCTTCTCCCACTTTCCATCACCCCGCCACATTCTCCCGCTTTCTATCACCCCGCCCCATTCTCCCTCCTTCCATCACCCCGCCCCATTCTCCCCCTTTCCATCACCCCGCCCCATTCTCCCGATTTCCATCACCCCGCCCCATTCTCCCGCTTTACATCACCCCGCCCCATTCTCCCGCTTTCCATCACCCCGCCCCATTCTCCCGCTTACCATCATCCCGCCCCATTCTCCCTCCTTCCATCACCCCGCCCCATTCTCCCGCTTTCCATCACTCCGCCCCATTCTCCCTCCTTCCATCACCCCGCCCCATTCTCCCTCCTTCCATCACCCCGCCCCATTCTCCCGCTTTCCATCACCCCGCCCCATTCTCCCACTTCCCATAACCCCACCCCATTCTCCCGCTTTCCATCACCCCGCCACATTCTCCCACTTTCCATCACCCCGCCCCCTTCTCTCTCCTTCCATCACCCCGCCCCATTCTCCCTCCTTCCATCACCCCGCCCCATTCTCGCGCTTTCCATCACCCCGCCCCATTCTCGCGCTTTCCATCACCCCGCCCCATTCTCCCGCTTCCCATCACCCCACCCCATTCTCCCGCTTTCCATCACCCCGCCACATTCTCCCACTTTCCATCACCCCGCCCCCTTCTCTCTCCTTCCATCACCCCGCCCCATTCTCCCTCCTTCCATCACCCCGCCCCATTCTCGCGCTTTCCATCACCCCGCCCCATTCTCCCGCTTTCCATCTCCCCGCCCCATTCTCCCGCTTTCCATCACCCCGCCCCATTCTCCCGCTTTCCATCACCCCGCCCCATTCTCCCGCTTACCATCATCCCGCCCCATTCTCCCTCCTTCCATCACCCCGCCCCATTCTCCCGCTTTCCATCACTCCGCCCCATTCTCCCTCCTTCCATCACCCCACCCCATTCTCCCGCTTTCCATCACCCCGCCACATTCTCCCACTTTCCATCACCCCGCCCCATTCTCCCTCCTTCCATCACCCCGCCCCATTCTCCCGCTTTCCATCAGCCCGCCCCATTCTCCCGCTTTCCATCACCCCTCCCCTTTCTCCCGCTTTCCATCTCCCCGCCCCATTCTCCCGCTTTCCATCACCCCGCCCCATTCTCCCGCTTTCCATCACCCTGCCCCATTCTTCCGCTTCCCATCATCCCACCCCATTCCCCCGCTTTCCATCACCCCTCCCCTTTCTTCCTCCTTCCATCACCCAGCCCCATTCTCTCGCTTTCCATCACCCCGCCCCATTCTCCCGCTTTCCATCACCCCGCCCCATTCTCCCGCTTTCCATCACCCCGCCCCATTCTTCCTCCTTCCATCACCCCGCCCCATTCTCCCGCTTTCCATCACCCCGCCCCATTCTCCCTCCTTCCATCACCCCGCCCCATTCTCCCTCATTCCATCACCCCGCTCCATTCTCCCGCTTTCCATCACCCCGCCCTATTCTCCCGCTTCCCATAACCCCACCCCATTCTCCCGCTTTCCATCACCCCGCCACATTTTCCCACTTTCCATCACCCCGCCCCCTTCTTTCTCCTTCCATCACCCCGCCCCATTCTCCCTCCTTCCATCACCCCGCCCCATTCTCCCGCTTTCCATCAGCCCGCCCCATTCTCCCGCTGTCCATCACCCCGCCCCTTTCTCCCGCTTTCCATCACCCCGCCCCATTCTCCCGCTTTCCATCACCCCGCCCCATTCTCCCGCTTTCCATCACCCCTCCCCATTCTCCCGCTTTCCATCACTCCGCCCCATTCTCCCGCTTTCC
The DNA here is from genome assembly GCA_948144175.1 of Closterium sp. NIES-65. Taxonomy (NCBI): domain Eukaryota; kingdom Viridiplantae; phylum Streptophyta; class Zygnematophyceae; order Desmidiales; family Closteriaceae; genus Closterium; species Closterium sp. NIES-65. The sequence continues at coordinate 120,869 of CANXME010000195.1, read as the reverse complement.
ATCACCCCGACCCATTCTCCCACTTTCCATCACCGCGCCTCATTCTCCCTCCTTCCATCACCCCGCCCCATTCTCCCGCTTTCCATCACCCCGCCCCATTTTTCCTCTTTCCATCACCCCGCCCCATTCTCCCGCTTTCCATCACCCTGCCCCAATCTCCCGCTTTCCATCACCCCACCCCATTCTCCCTCCTTCCATTACCCCGCCCCATTCTCCCGCTTTCCATCACCCCGCTATTCTCCCGCTTTCCATCACCCAGCCCCATTCTCCCGCTTTCCATCACCCCGCCCCATTCTCCCGCTTTCCATCACCCCGCCCCATTCTCCCGCTTTCCATCACCCCGCCCCATTCTCCCTCCTTCCATCACCCCGCCCCATTCTCCCGCTTTCCATCACCCCGCCCCACTCTCCCGCTTCCCATAACCCCACCCCATTCTCCCGCTTTCCATCACCCCACCACATTTTCCCGTTTTCTATCACCCTGCCCCATTCTCCCTCCTTCCATCACCCCGCCCCATTCTCCCGCTTTCCATCACCCCGCCCCATTCTCCCGCTTTCCATCACCCCGCCCCATTCTCCCGCTTTCCATCACCCCGCCCCATTCTCCCGCTTTCCATCACCCCGCCCCATTCTCCCGCTTTCCATCACCCCGCCCCATTCTCCCTCCTTCCATCACCCCGCCCCATTCTCCCGCTTTCCATCACCCCGCCCCACTCTCCCGCTTCCCATAACCCCACCCCATTCTCCCGCTTTCCATCACCCCACCACATTTTCCCGTTTTCTATCACCCTGCCCCATTCTCCCTCCTTCCATCACCCCGCCCCATTCTCCCGCTTTCCATCACCCCGCCCCATTCTCCCGATTTCCGTCACCTCGCCCCATTCTCCCGCTTTCCATCACCCCGCCCCATTCTCCCGCTTTCCATCACCCCGCCCCATTCTCCCTCCTTCCATCACCCCGCCCCATTCTCCCGCTTTCCATCACCCCGCCCCACTCTCCCGCTTCCCATAACCCCACCCCATTCTCCCGCTTTCCATCACCCCACCACATTTTCCCGTTTTCTATCACCCTGCCCCATTCTCCCTCCTTCCATCACCCCGCCCCATTCTCCCGCTTTCCATCACCCCGCCCCATTCTCCCGATTTCCGTCACCTCGCCCCATTCTCCCGCTTTCCATCACCCCGCCCCATCTCCCGCTTTCCATCACCCCGCCCCATTCTCCCGCATTCCATCATCCCGCCCCATTCTCCCTCCTTCCATCACCCCGCCCCATTCTCCCACTTTCCATCACCCCGCCCCCTTCTCTCTCCTTCCATCACCCCGCCCCATTCTCCCTCCTTCCATCACCCCGCCCCATTCTCGCGCTTTCCATCACCCCGCCCCATTCTCCCGCTTCCCATAACCCCACCCCATTCTCCCGCTTTCCATCACTCCGCCCCATTCTCCCTCCTTCCATCACCCCGCCCCATTCTCCCTCCTTCCATCACCCCGCCCCATTCTCCCGCTTTCCATCACCCCGCCCCATTCTCCCGCTTCCCATAACCCCACCCCATTCTCCCGCTTTCCATCACCCCGCCACATTCTCCCACTTTCCATCACCCCGCCCCCTTCTCTCTCCTTCCATCACCCCGCCCCATTCTCCCTCCTTCCATCACCCCGCCCCATTCTCGCGCTTTCCATCACCCCGCCCCATTCTCCCGCTTTCCATCTCCCCGCCCCATTCTCCCGCTTTCCATCACCCCGCCCCATTCTCCCGCTTTCCATCACCCCGCCCCATTCTCCCGCTTACCATCATCCCGCCCCATTCTCCCTCCTTCCATCACCCCGCCCCATTCTCCCGCTTTCCATCACTCCGCCCCATTCTCCCTCCTTCCATCACCCCACCCCATTCTCCCGCTTTCCATCACCCCGCCACATTCTCCCACTTTCCATCACCCCGCCCCATTCTCCCTCCTTCCATCACCCCGCCCCATTCTCCCGCTTTCCATCAGCCCGCCCCATTCTCCCGCTTTCCATCACCCCTCCCCTTTCTCCCGCTTTCCATCTCCCCGCCCCATTCTCCCGCTTTCCATCACCCCGCCCCATTCTCCCGCTTTCCATCACCCTGCCCCATTCTTCCGCTTCCCATCATCCCACCCCATTCCCCCGCTTTCCATCACCCCTCCCCTTTCTTCCTCCTTCCATCACCCAGCCCCATTCTCTCGCTTTCCATCACCCCGCCCCATTCTCCCGCTTTCCATCACCCCGCCCCATTCTCCCGCTTTCCATCACCCCGCCCCATTCTTCCTCCTTCCATCACCCCGCCCCATTCTCCCGCTTTCCATCACCCCGCCCCATTCTCCCTCCTTCCATCACCCCGCCCCATTCTCCCGCTTTCCATCACCCCGCCCCACTCTCCCGCTTCCCATAACCCCACCCCATTCTCCCGCTTTCCATCACCCCACCACATTTTCCCGTTTTCTATCACCCTGCCCCATTCTCCCTCCTTCCATCACCCCGCCCCATTCTCCCGCTTTCCATCACCCCGCCCCATTCTCCCGATTTCCGTCACCTCGCCCCATTCTCCCGCTTTCCATCACCCCGCCCCATCTCCCGCTTTCCATCACCCCGCCCCATTCTCCCGCATTCCATCATCCCGCCCCATTCTCCCTCCTTCCATCACCCCGCCCCATTCTCCCGCTTTCCATCACTCCGCCCCATTCTCCCTCCTTCCATCACCCCGCCCCATTCTCCCTCCTTCCATCACCCCGCCCCATTCTCCCGCTTTCCATCACCCCGCCCCATTCTCCCGCTTCCCATAACCCCACCCCATTCTCCCGCTTTCCATCACCCCGCCACATTCTCCCACTTTCCATCACCCCGCCCCCTTCTCTCTCCTTCCATCACCCCGCCCCATTCTCCCTCCTTCCATCACCCCGCCCCATTCTCCCGCTTTTCATCAGCCCGCCCCATTCTCCCGCTCTCCATCACCCCTCCCCTTTCTCCCGCTTTCCATCTCCCCGCCCCATTCTCCCGCTTTCCATCACCCCGCCCCATTCTCCCGCTTTCCATCACCCCGCCCCATTCTTCCGCTTCCCATCATCCCGCCCCATTCCCCCGCTTTCCATCACCCCTCCCCATTCTCCCTCCTTCCATCACCCCGCCCCATTCTATCGCTTTCCATCACCCCGCCCCGTTCTCCCGCTTTCCATCACCCCGCCCTATTCTCCCGCTTTCCATCACCCCGCCCCATTCTCCCTCCTTCCATCACCCCGCCCCATTCTCCCGCTTTCCATCACCCTGCCCCATTCTCCCTCCTTCCATCACCCCGCCCCATTCTCCCGCTTTCCATCACCCCGCCCCATTCTCCCGATTTCCGTCACCCCGCCCCATTCTCCCGCTTTCCATCACCCCGCCCCATCTCCCGCTTTCCATCACCCCGCCCCATTCTCCCGCATTCCATCATCCCGCCCCATTCTCCCTCCTTCCATCACCCCGCCCCATTCTCCCGCTTTCCATCACTCCGCCCCATTCTCCCTCCTTCCATCACCCCGCCCCATTCTCCCTTCTTCCATCACCCCACCCCATTCTCCCGCTTTCCATCACCCCGCCCCATTCTCCCGCTTCCCATAACCCCACCCCATTCTCCTGCTTTCCATCACCCCGCCACATTCTCCCACTTTCCATCACCCCGCCCCCTTCTCTCTCCTTCCATCACCCCGCCCCATTCTCCCTCCTTCCATCACCCCGCCCCATTCTCGCGCTTTCCATCACCCCGCCCCATTCTCGCGCTTTCCATCACCCCGCCCCATTCTCCCGCTTCCCATCACCCCACCCCATTCTCCCGCTTTCCATCACCCCGCCACATTCTCCCACTTTCCATCACCCCGCCCCCTTCTCTCTCCTTCCATCACCCCGCCCCATTCTCCCTCCTTCCATCACCCCGCCCCATTCTCGCGCTTTCCATCACCCCGCCCCATTCTCCCGCTTTCCATCTCCCCGCCCCATTCTCCCGCTTTCCATCACCCCGCCCCATTCTCCCGCTTTCCATCACCCCGCCCCATTCTTCCGCTTCCCATCATCCCGCCCCATTCCCCCGCTTTCCATCACCCCTCCCCATTCTCCCTCCTTCCATCACCCCGCCCCATTCTCTCGCTTTCCATCACCCCGCCCCGTTCTCCCGCTTTCCATCACCCCGCCCCATTTTCCCGCTTTCCATCACCCCGCCCCATTCTCCCTCCTTCCATCACCCCGCCCCATTCTCGCGCTTTCTATCACCCAGCCCCATTCTCCCTCCTTCCATCACCCTGCCCCATTCTCCCTCATTCCATCACCCCGGTCCATTCTCCCGCTTTCCATCACTCCGCCCCATTCTCCCGCTTCCCCTAACCCCACCCCATTCTCCCGCTTTCCATCACCCCGCCACATTTTCCCACTTTCCATCATCCCGCCCCCTTCTCTCTCCTTCCATCACCCTGCCCCATTCTCCCTCCTTCCATCACCCCGCCCCATTCTTCCGCTTTCCATCACCCGCCCCATTCTCCCGCTTTCCATCACCTCGCCCCATTCTCCCGCTTTCCATCACCCCGCCCCATTCTTTTGCTTTCCATCACCCCGCCCCATTCTCCCGCTTTCCATCACCCTGCCCTATTCACCAGCTTTCCATCACACGCCCCATTCTCCCGTTTTCCATCACCCCGCCCCATTCTCCCGCTTTCCATCACCCCGCTCCATTCTCCCGCTTTCCATCACCCCGCCCCATTCTCCCGCTTTCCATCACCCCGCCCCATTCTCCCGCTTTCCATCACCCCGACCCATTCTCCCACTTTCCATCACCCCGCCCCATTCTCCCTCCTTCCATCACCCTGCGTCATTCTCCCTCCTTCCATCACCCCGCCCCATTCTCCCGCTTTCCATCACCCCGCCCCATTCTCCCGCTTTCCATCACCCAGCCCCATTCTCCGGCTTTCCATCACCCCGCCCCATTCTCCCGCTTTCCATCACCCTGCCCCAATCTCCCGTTTTCCATCACCGCGCCCCATTCTCCCTCCTTCCATCACCCCGCCCCATTCTCCCGCTTTCCATCACCCCGCCCCATTCTCCTGCTTTCCATCACCCAGCCCCATTCTCCCGCTTTCCATCACCCCGCCTCATTCTCCCGCTTTCCATCACCCCACCCCATTCACCCTCCTTCCATCTCCCCGCCCCATTCTCCCTCCTTCCATCACCCCGCCCCATTCTCCCGCTTTCCATCACCCCGCCCCATTCTCCCTCCTTCCATCACCCCGCCCCATTCTCCCTCCTTCCATCACCCCGCCCCATTCTCCCGCTTTCCATCACCCCGCCCCATTCTCCCGCTTCCCATAACCCCACCCCATTCTCCCGCTTTCCATCACCCCGCCACATTCTCCCGCTTTCTATCACCCCGCCCCATTCTCCCTCCTTCCATCACCCCGCCCCATTCTCTCGCTTTCCATCACCCCGCCCCGTTCTCCCGCTTTCCATCACCCCGCCCCATTCTCCCGCTTTCCATCACCCCGCCCCATTCTCCCTCCTTCCATCACCCCGCCCCATTCTCGCGCTTTCTATCACCCAGCCCCATTCTCCCTCCTTCCATCACCCTGCCCCATTCTCCCTCATTCCATCACCCCGGTCCATTCTCCCGCTTTCCATCACTCCGCCCCATTCTCCCGCTTCCCATAACCCCACCCCATTCTCCCGCTTTCCATCACCCCGCCACATTTTCCCACTTTCCATCATCCCGCCCCCTTCTCTCTCCTTCCATCACCCTGCCCCATTCTCCCTCCTTCCATCACCCCGCCCCATTCTTCCGCTTTCCATCACCCGCCCCATTCTCCCGCTTTCCATCACCTCGCCCCATTCTCCCGCTTTCCATCACCCCGCCCCATTCTTTTGCTTTCCATCACCCCGCCCCATTCTCCCGCTTTCCATCACCCTGCCCTATTCACCAGCTTTCCATCACACGCCCCATTCTCCCGTTTTCCATCACCCCGCCCCATTCTCCCGCTTTCCATCACCCCGCTCCATTCTCCCGCTTTCCATCACCCCGCCCCATTCTCCCGCTTTCCATCACCCCGCCCCATTCTCCCGCTTTCCATCACCCCGACCCATTCTCCCACTTTCCATCACCCCGCCCCATTCTCCCTCCTTCCATCACCCTGCGTCATTCTCCCTCCTTCCATCACCCCGCCCCATTCTCCCGCTTTCCATCACCCCGCCCCATTCTCCCGCTTTCCATCACCCAGCCCCATTCTCCGGCTTTCCATCACCCCGCCCCATTCTCCCGCTTTCCATCACCCTGCCCCAATCTCCCGTTTTCCATCACCGCGCCCCATTCTCCCTCCTTCCATCACCCCGCCCCATTCTCCCGCTTTCCATCACCCCGCCCCATTCTCCTGCTTTCCATCACCCAGCCCCATTCTCCCGCTTTCCATCACCCCGCCTCATTCTCCCGCTTTCCATCACCCCACCCCATTCTCCCTCCTTCCATCTCCCCGCCCCATTCTCCCTCCTTCCATCACCCCGCCCCATTCTCCCGCTTTCCATCACCCCGCCCCATTCTCCCTCCTTCCATCACCCCGCCCCATTCTCCCTCCTTCCATCACCCCGCCCCATTCTCCCGCTTTCCATCACCCCGCCCCATTCTCCCGCTTCCCATAACCCCACCCCATTCTCCCGCTTTCCATCACCCCGCCACATTCTCCCGCTTTCTATCACCCCGCCCCATTCTCCCTCCTTCCATCACCCCGCCCCATTCTCCCGCTTTCCATCACCCCACCCCATTCTCCCGATTTCCATCACCCCGCCCCATTCTCCCGCTTTCCATCACCCCGCCCCATTCTCCCGCTTTCCATCATCCCGCCCCATTCTCCCTCCTTCCATCACCCCGCCCCATTCTTCCGCTTCCCATCATCCCGCCCCATTCCCCCGCTTTCCATCACCCCTCCCCATTCTCCCTCCTTCCATCACCCCGCCCCATTCTCTCGCTTTCCATCACCTCGCCCCATTCTCCCGCTTTCCATCACCCCGCCCCATTCTCCCGCTTTCCATCACTCTGCCCCATTATCCCTCCTTCCATCACCCCGCCCCATTCTCCCTCCTTCCATCACCCCGCCCCATTCTCCCTCCTTCCATCACCCCGCCCCATTCTCCCGCTTTCCATCACCCCGCCTCATTCTCCCGCTTCCCATAACCCCACCCCATTCTCCCGCATTCCATCACCCCGCCCCATTCTCCCGCTTTCCATCACCCCGCCCCATTCTCCCGCTTCCCATAACCCCACCCCATTCTCCCGCTTTCCATCACCCCGCCACATTCTCCCGCTTTCTATCACCCCGCCCCATTCTCCCTCCTTCCATCACCCCGCCCCATTCTCCCGCTTTCCATCACCCCACCCCATTCTCCCGATTTCCATCACCCCGCCCCATTCTCCCGCTTTCCATCACCCCGCCCCATTCTCCCGCTTTCCATCATCCCGCCCCATTCTCCCTCCTTCCATCACCCCGCCCCATTCTTCCGCTTCCCATCATCCCGCCCCATTCCCCCGCTTTCCATCACCCCTCCCCATTCTCCCTCCTTCCATCACCCCGCCCCATTCTCTCGCTTTCCATCACCTCGCCCCATTCTCCCGCTTTCCATCACCCCGCCCCATTCTCCCGCTTTCCATCACTCTGCCCCATTATCCCTCCTTCCATCACCCCGCCCCATTCTCCCTCCTTCCATCACCCCGCCCCATTCTCCCTCCTTCCATCACCCCGCCCCATTCTCCCGCTTTCCATCACCCCGCCTCATTCTCCCGCTTCCCATAACCCCACCCCATTCTCCCGCTTTCCATCACCCCGCCACATTCTCCCACTTTCCATCACCCCGCCCCCTTCTCTCTCCTTCCATCACCCCGCCCCATTCTCCCTCCTTCCATCACCCCGCCCCATTCTCCCGCTTTCCATCAGCCCGCCCCATTCTTCCGCTTTCCATCACCCCGCCCCATTCTCCCGCTTTCCATCACCCCTCCCCTTTCTCCCGCTTTCCATCTCCCCGCCCCATTCTCCCGCTTTCCATCACCCCGCCCCATTCTCCCGCTTTCCATCACCCCGCCCCATTCTTCCGCTTCCCATCATCCCGCCCCATTCCCCCGCTTTCCATCACCCCTCCCCATTCTCCCTCCTTCCATCACCCCGCCCCATTCTCTCGCTTTCCATCACCCCGCCCCGTTCTCCCGCTTTCCATCAACCCGCCCCATTCTCCTGCTTTCCATCACCCCGCCCCATTCTCCCTCCTTCCATCACCCTGCCCAATTCTCCCGCTTTCTATCACCCAGCCCCATTCTCCCTCCTTCCATCACCCTGCCCCATTCTCCCTCATTCCATCACCCCGGTCCATTCTCCCGCTTTCCATCACTCCGCCCCATTCTCGCGCTTCCCATAACCCCACCCCATTCTCCCGCTTTCCATCACCCCGCCCCATTCTCCCGCTTTCCATCACCCCGCCCCATTCTCCCTCCTTCCATCACCCCGCCCCATTCTCCCGCTTTCTATCACCCAGCCCCATTCTCCCTCCTTCCATCACCCTGCCCCATTCTCCCTCATTCCATCACCCCGGTCCATTCTCCCGCTTTCCATCATCCCGCCCCATTCTCCCGCTTTCCATCACCCCGCCCCATTCTCCCGCTTCCCATAACCCCACCCCATTCTCCCGCTTTCCATCACCCCGACACATTCTCCCGCTTTCTATCACCCCGCCCCATTCTCCCTCCTTCCATCACCCCGCCCCATTCTCCCGCTCTCCATCACCCCACCCCATTCTCCCGATTTCCATCACCCCGCCCCATTCTCCCGCTTTCCATCACCCCGCCCCATTCTCCCGCTTTCCATCATCCCGCCCCATTCTCCCTCCTTCCATCACCCCGCCCCATTCTTCCGCTTCCCATCATCCCGCCCCATTCCCCCGCTTTCCATCACCCCGCCCCATTCTCTCGCTTTCCATCACCTCGCCCCATTCTCCCGCTTTCCATCACCCCGCCCCATTCTCCCGCTTTCCATCACTCTGCCCCATTATCCCTCCTTCCATCACCCCGCCCCATTCTCCCTCCTTCCATCACCCCGCCCCATTCTCCCGCTTTCCATCAGCCCGCCCCATTCTTCCGCTTTCCATCACCCCGCCCCATTCTCCCGCTTTCCATCACCCCTCCCCTTTCTCTTGCTTTCCATCTCCCCGCCCCATTCTCCCGCTTTCCATCACCCCGCCCCATTCTCCCGCTTTCCATCACCCCGCCCCATTCTTCCGCTTCCCATCATCTCGCCCCATTCCCCCGCTTTCCATCACCCCTCCCCATTCTCCCTCCTTCCATCACCCCGCCCCATTCTCTCGCTTTCCATCACCCCGCCCCATTCTCCCGCTTTCCATCACGCCGCCCCATTCTCCCGCTTTCCATCACCCCGCCCCATTCTCCCTCCTTCCATCACCCCGCCCCATTCTCCCGCTTTCCATCACCCCGCCCCATTCTCCCTCCTTCCATCACCCCGCCCCATTCTCCCTCATTCCATCACTCCGCCCCATTCTCCCGCTTTCCATCACCCCGCCCCATTCTCCCGCTTCCCATAACCCCACCCCATTCTCCCGATTTCCATCACCCCGCCCCATTCTCCCGCTTTCCATCACCCCGCCCCATTCTCCCGCTTTCCATCATCCCGCCCCATTCTCCCTCCTTCCATCACCCCGCCCCATTCTTCCGCTTTCCATCATCCCGCCCCATTCCCCCGCTTTCCATCACCCCTCCCCATTCTCCCTCCTTCCATCACCCCGCCCCATTCTCTCGCTTTCCATCACCTCGCCCCATTCTCCCGCTTTCCATCACCCCGCCCCATTCTCCCACTTTCAATCACCCCGCCCCCTTCTCTCTCCTTCCATCACCCCGCCCCATTCTCCCTCCTTCCATCACCCCGCCCCATTCTCCCGCTTTCCATCAGCCCGCCCCATTCTTCCGCTTTCCATCACCCCGCCCCATTCTCCCGCTTTCCATCACCCCTCCCCTTTCTCCCGCTTTCCATCTCCCCGCCCCATTCTCCCGCTTTCCATCACCCCGCCCCATTCTCCCGCTTTCCATCACCCCGCCCCATTCTTCCGCTTCCCATCATCTCGCCCCATTCCCCCGCTTTCCATCACCCCTCCCCATTCTCCCTCCTTCCATCACCCCGCCCCATTCTCTCGCTTTCCATCACCCCGCCCCATTCTCCCGCTTTCCATCACGCCGCCCCATTCTCCCGCTTTCCATCACCCCGCCCCATTCTCCCTCCTTCCATCACCCCGCCCCATTCTCCCGCTTTCAATCACCCCGCCCCATTCTCCCTCCTTCCATCACCCTGCCCCATTCTCCCTCATTCCATCACTCCGCCCCATTCTCCCGCTTTCCATCACCCCGCCCCATTCTCCCGCTTCCCATAACCCCACCCCATTCTCCCGCTTTCCATCACCCCGCCCCATTCTCCCGCTTCCCATAACCCCACCCCATTCTCCCACTATCCATCACCTCGCCCCCTTCTCTCTCCTTCCATCACCCCGCCCCATTCTCCCTCCTTCCATCACCCCGCCCCATTCTCCCGCTTTCCATCAGCCCGCCCCATTCTCCCGCTTTCCATCACCCCGCCCGTTTCTCCCGCTTTCCATCTCCCCGCCCCATTCTCCCGCTTTCCATAACCCCGCCCCATTCTCCCGCTTTCCATCACCCCGCCCCATTCTTCTGCTTCCCATCATCCCGCCCCATTCCACCGCTTTCCATCACCCCTCCCCATTCTCCCTCCTTCCATCACCCCGCCCCATTCTTCCGCTTTCCATCACCCGCCCCATTCTCCCGCTTTCCATCACCTCGCCCCATTCTCCCGCTTTCCATCACCCCGCCCCACTCTTTTGCTTTCCATCACCCCGCCCCATTCTCCCGCTTTCCATCACCCTGCCCCATTCACCCGCTTTCCATCACCCGCCCCATTCTCCCGCTTTCCATCACCCCGCCCCATTCTCCCGCTTTCCATCACCCCGCTCCATTCTCCCGCCTTCCATCATCCCGCCCCATTCTCCCGCTTTCCATCACCCCGCCCCATTCTCCCGCTTTCCATCACTCCGCCCCATTCTCCCGCTTTCCATCACCCCGACCCATTCTCCCACTTTCCATCACCCCGCCCCATTCTCCCTCCTTCCATCACCCCGCCTCATTCTCCCTCCTTCCATCTCCCCGCCCCATTCTCCCGCTTTCCATCACCCCGCCCCATTCTCCCGCTTTCCATCACCCAGCCCCATTCTCCCGCTTTCCATCACCCCGCCCCATTTTCCCGCTTTCCATCACCCCGCCCCATTCTCCCGCTTTCCATCACCCTGCCCCAATCTCCCGCTTTCCATCACCCCGCCCCATTCTCCCTCCTTCCATCACCCCGCCCCATTCTCCCGCTTTCCATCACCCCGCCCCATTCTCCCGCTTTCCATCACCCAGCCCCATTCTCCCGCTTTCCATCACCCCGCCCCATTCTCCCGCTTTCCATCACCCCACCCCATTCTCCCTCCTTCCATCACCCCGCCCCATTCTCCCTCCTTCCATCACCCCGCCCCATTCTCCCGCTTTCCATCACCCCGCCCCATTCTCCCTCCTTCCATCACCCCGCCCCATTCTCCCTCCTTCCATCACCCCGCCCCATTCTCCCTCCTTCCATCACCCCGCCCCATTCTCCCGCTTTCCATCACCCCGCCCCATTTTCCCGCTTCCCATAACCCCACCCCATTCTCCCGCTTTCCATCACCCCGTCAAATTCTCCCGCTTTCTATCACCCCGCCCCATTCTCCCGCTTTCAATCACCCCGCCCCATTCTCCCGATTTCAATCACCCCGCCCCATTCTCCCGATTTCCATCACCCCGCCCCATTCTCCCGCTTTCAATCACCCCGCCCCATTCTCCCGATTTCCATCACCCCGCCCCATTCTCTCGCTTTCCATCACCCCGCCCCATTCTCCCGCTTTCCATCACCCCGCCCCATTCTCCCGCTTTCCATCATCCCGCCCCATTCTCCCTCCTTCCATCACCCCGCCCTATTCTTCCGCTTCCCATCATCTCGCCCCATTCCCCTGCTTTCCATCACCCCTCCCCATTCTCCCTCCTTCCATCACCCCGCCCCATTCTTCCGCTTTCCATCACCCGCCCCATTCTCCCGCTTTCCATCACCTCGCCCCATTCTCCCGCTTTCCATCACCCCGCCCCATTCTTTTGCTTTCCATCACCCCGCCCCTTTCTCCCGCTTTCCATCACCCTGCCCCATTCACCCGCTTTCCATCACCCGCCCCATTCTCCCGCTTTCCATCACCCCGCCCCATTCTCCCGCTTTCCATCACCCCGCTCCATTCTCCCGCCTTCCATCACCCCGCCCCATTCTCCCGCTTTCCATCACCCCGCCCCATTCTCCCGCTTTTCATCACTCCGCCCCATTCTCCCGCATTCCATCACCCCGACCCATTCTCCCACTTTCCATCACCCCGCCTCATTCTCCCTCCTTCCATCACCCCGCCCCATTCTTCCGCTTTCCATCACCCGCCCCATTCTCCCGCTTTCCATCACCTCGCCCCTTTCTCCCGCTTTCCATCACCCCGCCCCATGCTTTTGCTTTCCATCACCCCGCCCCATTCTTTTGCTTTCCATCACCCCGCCCCATTCTCCCGCTTTCCATCACCCTGCCCCATTCACCCGCTTTCCATCACCCACCCCATTCTCCCGCTTTCCATCACCCCGCCCCATTCTCCCGCTTTCCATCACCCCGCTCCATTCTCCCGCCTTCCATCACCCCGCCCCATTCTCCCGCTTTCCATCACCCCGCCCCATTCACCCGCTTTCCATCACTCCGCCCCATTCTCCCGCTTTCCATCACCCCGACCCATTCTCCCACTTTCCATCACCCCGCCCCATTCTCCCTCCTTCCATCACCCCGCCTCATTCTCCCTCCTTCCATCACCCCGCCCCATTCTCCCGCTTTCCATCACCCCGCCCCATTCTCCCGCTTTCCATCACCCAGCCCCATTCTCCCGCTTTCCATCACCCCGCCCCATTTTCCCGCTTTCCATCACCCCGCCCCATTCTCCTGCTTTCCATCACCCTGCCCCAATCTCCCGCTTTCCATCACCCCGCCCCATTCTCCCTCCTTCCATCACCCCGCCCCATTCTCCCGCTTTCCATCACCCCGCCCCATTCTCCCTCCTTCCATCACCCCGCCTCATTCTCCCTCCTTCCATCACCCCGCCCCATTCTCCCGCTTTCCATCACCCCGCCCCATTCTCCCGCTTTCCATCACCCAGCCCCATTCTCCCGCTTTCCATCACCCCGCCCCATTTTCCCGCTTTCCATCACCCCGCCCCATTCTCCCGCTTTCCATCACCCTGCCCCAATCTCCCGCTTTCCATCACCCCGCCCCATTCTCCCTCCTTCCATCACCCCGCCCCATTCTCCCGCTTTCCATCACCCCGCCCCATTCTCCCGCTTTCCATCACCCAGCCCCATTCTCCCGCTTTCCATCACCCCGCCCCATTCTCCCGCTTTCCATCACCCCACCCCATTCTCCCTCCTTCCATCACCCCGCCCCATTCTCCCTCCTTCCATCACCCCGCCCCATTCTCCCGCTTTCCATCACCCCGCCCCATTCTCCCTCCTTCCATCACCCCGCCCCATTCTCCCTCCTTCCATCACCCCGCCCCATTCTCCCTCCTTCCATCACCCCGCCCCATTCTCCCGCTTTCCATCACCCCGCCCCATTTTCCCGCTTCCCATAACCCCACCCCATTCTCCCGCTTTCCATCACCCCGTCAAATTCTCCCGCTTTCTATCACCCCGCCCCATTCTCCCGCTTTCAATCACCCCGCCCCATTCTCCCGATTTCAATCACCCCGCCCCATTCTCCCGATTTCCATCACCCCGCCCCATTCTCCCGCTTTCAATCACCCCGCCCCATTCTCCCGATTTCCATCACCCCGCCCCATTCTCTCGCTTTCCATCACCCCGCCCCATTCTCCCGCTTTCCATCACCCCGCCCCATTCTCCCGCTTTCCATCATCCCGCCCCATTCTCCCTCCTTCCATCACCCCGCCCTATTCTTCCGCTTCCCATCATCCCGCCCCATTCCCCTGCTTTCCATCACCCCTCCCCATTCTCCCTCCTTCCATCACCCCGCCCCATTCTTCCGCTTTCCATCACCCGCCCCATTCTCCCGCTTTCCATCACCTCGCCCCATTCTCCCGCTTTCCATCACCCCGCCCCATTCTTTTGCTTTCCATCACCCCGCCCCTTTCTCCCGCTTTCCATCACCCTGCCCCATTCACCCGCTTTCCATCACCCGCCCCATTCTCCCGCTTTCCATCACCCCGCCCCATTCTCCCGCTTTCCATCACCCCGTTCCATTCTCCCGCCTTCCATCACCCCGCCCCATTCTCCCGCTTTCCATCACCCCGCCCCATTCTCCCGCTTTTCATCACTCCGCCCCATTCTCCCGCTTTCCATCACCCCGACCCATTCTCCCACTTTCCATCACCCCGCCTCATTCTCCCTCCTTCCATCACCCCGCCCCATTCTTCCGCTTTCCATCACCCGCCCCATTCTCCCGCTTTCCATCACCTCGCCCCTTTCTCCCGCTTTCCATCACCCCGCCCCATGCTTTTGCTTTCCATCACCCCGCCCCATTCTCCCACTTTCCATCACCCTGCCCCATTCACCGTCTTTCCATCACCCACCCCATTCTCCCGCTTTCCATCACCCCGCCCCATTCTCCCGCTTTCCATCACCCCGCTCCATTCTCCCGCCTTCCATCACCCCGCCCCATTCTCCCGCTTTCCATCACCCCGCCCCATTCACCCGCTTTCCATCACTCCGCCCCATTCTCCCGCTTTCCATCACCCCGACCCATTCTCCCACTTTCCATCACCCCGCCCCATTCTCCCTCCTTCCATCACCCCGCCTCATTCTCCCTCCTTCCATCACCCCGCCCCATTCTCCCGCTTTCCATCACCCCGCCCCATTCTCCCGCTTTCCATCACCCAGCCCCATTCTCCCGCTTTCCATCACCCCGCCCCATTTTCCCGCTTTCCATCACCCCGCCCCATTCTCCCGCTTTCCATCACCCTGCCCCAAACTCCCGCTTTCCATCACCCCGCCCCATTCTCCCTCCTTCCATCACCCCGCCCCATTCTCCCGCTTTCCATCACCCCGCCCCATTCTCCCGCTTTCCATCACCCAGCCCCATTCTCCCGCTTTCCATCACCCCGCCCCATTCTCCCGCTTTCCATCACCACACCCCATTCTCCCTCCTTCCATCACCCCGCCCCATTCTCCCTCCTTCCATCACCCCGCCCCATTCTCCCGCTTTCCATCACCCTGCCCCATTCTCCCTCCTTCCATCACCCCGCCCCATTCTCCCTCCTTCCATCACCCCGCCCCATTCTCCCTCCTTCCATCACCCCGCCCCACTCTCCCGCTTTCCATCACCCCGCCCCATTTTCCCCCTTCCCATAACCCCATCCCATTCTCCCGCTTTCCATCACCCCGCCAAATTCTCCCTATTTCTATCACCCCGCCCCATTCTCCCTCCTTCCATCACCCCGCCCCATTCTCCCGCTTTCAATCACCCCGCCCCATTCTCCCGCTTTCAATCACCCCGCCCCATTCTCCCGATTTCCATCAACCCGCCCCATTCTCTCGCCTTCCATCACCCCGCCCCATTCTCCCGCTTTCCATCACCCCGCCCCATTCTCCCGCTTTCCATCATCCCGCCCCATTCTCCCTCCTACCATCACCCCGCCCTATTCTTCCGCTTCCCATCATCCCGCCCCATTCCCCCGCTTTCCATCACCCCTCCCCATTCTCCCTCCTTCCATCACCCCGCCCCATTCTCTCGCTTTCCATCACCCCGCCCCATTCTCCCGCTGTCCATCACCCCGCCCCATTCTCCCGCTTTCCATCAATCCGCCCCATTATCCCTTCTTCCATCACCCCGCCCCATTCTCCCTCCTTCCATCACCCCGCCCCATTCTCCCGCTTTCCATCACCCCGCCTCATTCTCCCGCTTCCCATAACCCCACCCCATTCTCCCGCTTTCCATCACCCCGCCACATTCTCCCACTTTCCATCAGCCCGCCCCCTTCTCTCTCCTTCCATTACCCCACCCCATTCTCCCGCTTTCCACCTCCCCGCCCCATTCTCCCGCTTTCCATCACTCCGCCCCATTCTCCCGCTTTCCATCACCCCGCCCCATTCTCCCGCTTTCCATCACCCCGCCCCATTCTCCCGTTTTCCATCACCCCGCCAGATTCTCCTGCTTTCCATCACCCCGCCCCATTCTCCCACTTTCCACCTCCCCGCCCCATTCTCCCGCTTTCCATCACCCCGCCCCATTCTCCCGCTTTCCATCACCCCACCCCATCCTCCCACCTTCCATCACCCCGCCCCATTCTCCCTTCTTCCATCACCCCAAACCATTCTCCCGCTTTCCATCACCCCACCCGATTCTCCCGCTTTCCATCACCCCGCCCCATTCTCTTCCTTTCCATCACCCCGCCCCATTCTCCCGCTTTCCATCAGCCTGCCCCATACTCCCGCTTTCCATCACCCCGCCCCGTTCTCCTGCTTTCCATCACCCCGCCCCATTCTCCCGCTTTCCATCACCCCGCCCCATTCTCCCGCTTTCTATCACCCTGCCCCATTCTCCCTCCATCCATCACCCCGCCCCATTCTCCCTCCTTCCATCACCCCGCCCCATTCTCCCTCCTTACATCACCCCTTCCCATTCTCCTGCTTTCAATCACCCCGCCCCATTCTCCCGCTTTCCACCACCTCGCCCCATTCTCCCGCCTTCCATCACCCCGCACCATTATCCCTCCTTCCATCACCCCGCCCCATTCTCCCGCTTTCCATCACTCCGCCCCATTCTCCCGCTTTCCATCACCCCACCCCATTCTCCCGATTTCCATCACCCCGCCCCATTCTCCCGCTTTCCATCACCCCGCCCCATTCTCCTGCTTTCCATCACCCCGCCCCATTCTCCTGCTTTCCATCACTCCGCCGCAATCTCCCTCTTTCCAACACCCCACCCCATTCTCCCTTCTTCCATCACCCCGCCCCATTCTCCTGCCTTCCATCACCCCGCCCCATTCTCCCGCTTTCCATCACCCCGCCCCATTTTCCCGTTTTCCATCACCCCGCCACATTCTCCTGCTTTCCATCAACCCGCCCCATTCTCCCACTTTCCACCTCCCCGCCCCATTCTCCCGCTTTCCATCACCCCGCCCCATTCTCCCGCTTTCCATCACCCCACCCCATCCTCCCACCTTCCATCACCCCGCCCCATTCTCCCTCCTTCCATCACCCCAAACCATTCTCCCGCTTTCCATCACCCCACCCCATTCTCCCGCTTTCCATCACCCCGCCCCATTCTCTTCCTTTCCATCACCCCGCCCCATTCTCCCACTTTCCATCACCCTGCCCCATACTCCCGCTTTCCATCACCCCGCCCCGTTCTCCTGCTTTCCATCCCCCCGCCCCATTCTCCCGATTTCCATCACCCCGCCCCATTCTCCGGCTTTGTATCACCCCGCCCCATTCTCCCTCCTTCCCTCACCCCGCCCCATTCTCCCTCCTTCCATCACCCCGCCCCATTCTCCTTTCTTCAATCGCCCCGCCCCATTCTCCTGCTTTCCATCACCCCGCGCCATTCTCCCTCCTTCCATCACCCCGCCCCATTCTCCCACTTTCCATCACCACGCCCCATTCTCCCGCTTTCCATCACCCCACCCCGTTCTCCCACTTTGCATCACACCGCCCCATTCTACAGCTTTCCATCACCCCGCCCCATTTTCCCGCTTTCCATCACCCCGCCCCATTCTTCCACTTTCCATCACCCCGCCCCATTCTCCCGCTTTCCATCACCCCGCCCCATTCTCCCCCTTTCCATCACCCCACCCCACTCTCCCTCCCTCCATCACAGCGCCCCATTTTCCCTCCTTCCATCACCCTGCCCCATTCTCCCGCTTTCCATCACCTCGCCCCATTCTCACGCTTTCCATCACCGCGCCCCATTCTCCTGCTTTCCATCACCCCGCCCCTTTTCTCCCTCCTTCCATCACCCCGCCCCATTCTCCCTCCTTCCATAACCCCGCCCCATTCTCCTGCTTTCCATCACCCTGCCCCATTCTCCCGCTTTCCATCACCCCGCCCCATTCTCCCGCTTTCCCTCACCCCGCCCTATTCTCCCGCACTCCATAGCCCCGCCCTATTCTCCCGCTTTCCATCACCTCGCCCCATTCTCCCGCTTTCCATCACCCCGCCCCAATCTCCCTCCTTCCATCACCCCACCCCATTCTCCCTCCTTTAATCATCACGCCCCATTCTCCCGCTTTCCATCACCCCGCCCCATTCTCCCGCTTTCCATCACCCCGTCCCATTCTCCCACTTTCCATCACCCCGCCCCATTCTCCTGCTTTCCATCAGCCTGCCCCATTCTCTAGCTTTCCATCACCCCGCCCCATTCTCCCGCTTTCCATCACCCCGCCCCGTTCTCCCACTTTCCATCACCCCGCCCCATTCTCTGGGGCAGGGTGATGGAAAGCGGGAGAATGGGGCGGGGTGAAGGAAGGAGGGAGAATGGGGCGGGGTGATGGAAGGAGGAAGAAGGGGGCGGGGTGATGGAAAGCGAGAGAATGGGCTGGGGTGATGGAAAGCGGGAGAATGGGGCGGGGTGATGAAAAGCGGGAGAATGGGGCGGGGTGATGGAAAGCGGGAGAATGGGGTGGGGTGATGGAAAGCGGGAGAATGGGGCGGGGTGATGGAAAGTGGGAGAATGGGGCGAGGTGATGGAAAGCGGGAGAATGGGGCGGGTGATGGAAAGTGGGAGAATGGGGCGGGGTGATGGAAGGAGGGAGAATGGGGAGGGGTGATGGAAAGCGGGGGAATGGGGCGGGATGATGGGAAGCGGAAGAATGGGGCGGGGTGATGGAAAGCGGGAGAACGGGGCGGGGTGATGGAAAGCGGGAGAATAGGGCGGGCTGATGGAAAGCAGGAGAATGGGGCGGGGTGATGAAAGGAGGGAGAACGGGGCGGGGTGATGGAAGGAGAGAGAAGGGGGCGGGGCGATGGAAAGTGGGAAAATGTGGCGGGGTGATGGAAAGCGGGAGAATGGGGTGGGGTTATGGGAAGCAGGAGAATGGGGCGGGGTGATGGAAAGCGCGAGAATGGAGCGGGGTGATGGAAAGCGGGAGAATGGGGCGGGGTGATGGAAAGCGGAAGAATGGGGCGGGTGATGGAAGGAGGAAGAAGGGGGCGGGGTGATGGAAAGCGAGAGAATGGGCTGCGGTGTTGGAAAGCGGGAGAATGGGGCGCGGTGATGAAAAGCGGCAGAATGGGGCGGGGTGATGGAAAGCGGGAGAATGGGGCGGGGTGATGGAAAGCGGGAGAATGGGGCGGTTGATGGAAAGCGGGTGAATGGGGCAGGGTGATGGAAAGCGGGAGAATGGGGCGGGTTGATGGAAAGCGGGAGAATGGGGCGGGGTGATGGAAAGCGGGAGATTGCGGTGGGTGATGGAAAGTGGGAGAATAGGGCGGGGTGATGGAAGGAGGGAGAATGGGGAGGGGTGATGGAAAGCGGGGGAATGGGGCGGGATGATGGGAAGCGGAAGAATGGGGCGGGGTGATGGAAAGCAGGAGAATGGGGCGGGCTGATGGAAAACGGGAGAATGGGGCGGGGTGATGGAAGGAGGGAGAATGGGGCGGGGTGATGGAAGGAGAGAGAAGGGGGCGGGGTGATGGAAAGTGGGAAAATGTGGCGGGGTGATGGAAAGCGGGAGAATGGGGTGGGGTTATGGGAAGCAAGAGAATGGGGCGGGGTGATGGAAAGCGGGAGAATGGAGCGGGGTGATGGAATGAGGGAGAATGGGGCGGGGTGATGGAAGGAGGGAGAATGGGGTGGGGTGATGGAAAGCGGGAGAATGGGGCGGGGTGATGGAAGGAGGGAGAATGGGGCGGGGTGATGGAAAGCGGGAGAATGGGGCGGGGTGATGGAAAGCGGGAGAATGGGGCGGGGTGATGGAAAGCGAGAGAATGGGGCGGGGTGATGGAAGGAGGGAGAATGGGGAGGGGTGATGGAAAGCGGGGGAATGGGGCAGGATGATGGGAAGCGGAAGAATGGGGCGGGGTGATGGAAAGCGGGAGAATGGGGCGGGGTGATGGAAAGCGGGAGAATGGGGCGGGGAGATGGAAAGCGGGAGAAAGGGGAGGGGTGATGGAAAGCGCGAGAATGGGGCGGGCTGATGAAAAGCGGGAGAATGGGGCAGGGTGATGGAAGGAGGGAGAATGGGGTGGGGTGATGGAAGGAGAGAGAAGGGGGTGATGGAAAGTGGGAGAATGTGGCGGGGTGATGGAAAGCGGGAGAATGGGGTGGGGTTATGGGAAGCGGGAGAATGGGGCGGGGTGATGGAAAGCGGGAGAATGGGGCGGGGTGATGGAAGGAGGGAGAATGGGGCGGGGTGATGGAAGGAGGGAGAATGGGGCGGGGTGATGGAAAGCGGGAGAATGGGGCGGGGTGATAGAAGGAGGGAGAATGGGGCGGGGTGATGGAAAGCGGGAGAATGGGGCAGGGTGATGGAAAGCGGGAGAATGGGGCGGGGTATTGGAAAGCGGGAGAATGGGGCGGCGTGATGGAAAGCGGGAGAATGGGGCGGGGTGATGGAAAGCGAGAGAATGGGGCGGGGTGATGGAAGGAGGGAGAATGGGGCGGGGTGATGGAAGGAGGGAGAATGGGGCGGGGTGATGGAAAGCGGGAGAATGGGGCGGGGTGATGGAAGGAGGGAGAATGGGGCGAGGTGATGGAAAGGGGGAGAATGGGGCAGGGTGATGGAAAGCGGGAGAATGTGGCGGGGTATTGGAAAGCGGGAGAATGGGGCGGCGTGATGGAAAGCGGGAGAATGGGGCGGGGTGATGGAAAGCGAGAGAATGGGGCAGGGTGATGGAAGGAGGGAGAATGGGGAGGGGTGATGGAAAGCGGGGGAATGGGGCGAGATGATGGGAAGCGGAAGAATGGGGCGGGGTGATGGAAAGCGGGAGAATGGGGCGGGGTGATGGAAAGCGGGAGAATGGGGCGGAGTGATGGAAAGCGGGAGAATGGGGCGGGGTGATGGAAAGCGGAAGAATGGAGCGGGGTGATGGAAAGCGGGTGAATGGAGCAGGGTGATGGAAAGCGGGAGAATGGGGCGGGGTGATGGAAAGCAGAAGATTGAGACGGGGTGATGGAAAGCGGGAGAATGGGGCGAGGTGATGGAAAGCGGGTGAATGGGGCAGGGTGATGGAAAGGGGGAGAATGGGGCGGGGTGATGGAAGGAGGGAGAATGTGGAGAGGTGATGGAAAGCGGGGGAATGGGGCGGGATGATGGGAAGCGAGGAATGGGGCGGGGTGATGGAAAGCGGGAGAATGGGGCGGGCTGATGGAAAGCGGGAGAATGGGGCGGGGTGATGGAAGGAGGGAGAATGGGGCGGGGTGATGGAAGGAGAGAGAAGGGGGCGGGGTGATGGAAAGTGGGAGAATGTGGCGGGGTGATGGAAAGCGGGAGAATGGGGTGGGGTTATGGGAAGCGGGAGAATGGGGCGGGGTGATGGAAAGCGGGAGAATGGGGCGGGGTGATGGAAGGAGGGAGAATGGGGCGGGGTGATGGAAGGAGGGAGAATGGGGCGGAGTGATGGAAAGTGAGAGAATGGGGCAGGGTGATGGAAAACGGGAGAATGGGGCGGGGTGATGGAAAGCGGGAGAATGGAGCGGGGTGATGGAAAGCGGGAGAATGGGGCGGGGTGATGGAAATCGGGAAAATGGGGCAGGGTGATGGAAAGCGGAAAAATGGGGCGGGGTGATGGAAGGAGGGAGAATGGGGCAGGGTGATAGAAATCAGTGTGGCGGGGTGATGGAAAGCGGGGGAAGGGGGTGGGGTTATGGGAAGCGGGAGAATGGGGCGGGGTGATGCACATGGACGTGGACGTGGACATGGACATGGACGTGGACGTGGACCCACACGTGGACGTGGACGTGGATGTGGACGTGGACGTGGACGTGGACGTGGACGTGGACGTGGTCGTGGACGTGGACGTGGACGTGGACGTGGACATGGACGTGGACATGGACATGGACGTGGACGTGGACATGGACGTGGACGTGGACGTGGACATGGACATGGACGTGGACATGGACGTGGAGGACTTGGACGAAGACGTGGACGTGGACGTGGACGTGGACATGGACATGGACGTAGACATGGACGTGGACGTGGACGTGGACGTGGAGGTGGACGTGGACATAGACGTGGACGTGATGTGGACGTGGACGTGGACATGGACGTGGATATGGACGTGGACATGGACGTGGACGTGGAGGACATAGACGTGGATATGGACGTGGACGTGGACGTGGATGTGGACGTGGACATGGTCGTGGACGTGGACGTGGACGTGGACATGGACGTGGACATGGACGTGGAGGTGGACGTGGACATGGACGTGGAGGTGGACGTGGAGGTGGACATGGACATGGACGTGGACGTGGACGTGGACGTGGACGTGGACATGGACGTGGACATGGACGTGGACGTGGACATGGACGTGGACATGGACGTGGACGTGGACGTGGACATGGTCGTGGACGTGGACGTGGACATGGTCGTGGACGTGGACGTGGACGTGGACGTGGACGTGGACATGAACGTGGACGTGGACATGGACGTGGACATGGACGTGGACGTGGACGTGGACGTGGACGTGGACGTGGACATGGACGTGGACGTGGACATGGACGTGGACCTGGACGTGGAGATGGACGTGGACGTGGACGTGGACGTGGACGTGGACAAGGACGTGGACGTGGACGTGGACGAGGACGTGGACGTGGACGTGGACGTGATGTGGACGTGGACGTGGACATGGACGTGGATATGGACGTGGACATGGACGTGGACGTGGAGGACTTGGACGTGGACATGGACGTGGACGTGGACGTGGACGTGGACGTGGACATGGTCGTGGACGTGGACGTGGACGTGGACATGGACATGGACGTGGACGTGGACGTGGACATGGTCGTGGACGTGGATGTGGAGGTGGACATGGACGTGGACGTGGACGTGGACGTGGACGTGGACGTGGACATGGACGTGGACATGGACGTGGAGGTGGACATGGACATGGACGTGGAGGTGGACGTGGAGGTGGACATGGACATGGACGTGGACGTGGACGTGGACGTGGACATGGACGTGGACGTGGACATGGACGTGGACGTGGAGGACTTGGACGTGGACATGGACGTGGACGTGGACGTGGACGTGGACGTGGACGTGGACGTGGACGTGGACGTGGACGTGGACGTGGACATGGACTTGGACGTGGACGTGGACGTGGACGTGGACATGGTCGTGGACGTGGACGTGGACGTGGACATGGACGTGGACATGGACGTGGACGTGGACGTGGACGTGGACATGGACGTGGACGTGGACGTGGACGTGGACGTGGACGTGGACGTGGACGTGGACGACGTGGACGTGGACGTGGATGTGGACGTGGACGTGGACGTGGAGATGGACGTGGACGTGGACGTGGACGTGGACGTGGACAAGGACGTGGACGTGGACGTGGACGGGGACGTGGACAAGGACGTGGACGTGGACGTGGACATGGACGTGGACGTGGACGACTTGGACGTGGACATGGACGTGGACGTGGACGTGGACGTGGTCGTGGACGTGGACGTGGACGTGGACCTGGACGTGGTCGTCGACGTGGACGTGGATGTGGTCGTGGACGTGGACGTGGACGTGGACATGGACGTGGACGTGGACCTGGACATGGACATGGATGTGGACGTGGACGTGGACATGGACGTGGACGTGGTCGTGGACGTGGACGTGGACGTGGACATGGACGTGGACGTGGACGTGGACGTGGACGTGGACATGGACGTGGACGTGGACGTAGACGTGGAGGTGGACCTGGACGTGGACGTGGACGTGGACGTGGACATGGACGTGGACGTGGTCGTGGACGTGGACGTGGACATGGACGTGGACGTGGACGTGGACATGGACATGGACGTGGACGTGGACATGGACATGGACGTGGACGTGCACGAGGACGTGGACGTGGACGTGGACGTGAACATGGACGTGGACATGGACATGGACGTGGACATGGACATGGACGTGGACGTGGACATGGACGTGGACGTGGACGTGGACATGGACGTGGACGTGGACGTGGACGTGGACATGGACGTGGACATGGACGTTGACGTGGACCTGGACATGGACATGGACGTGGACGTGGACGTGGACATGGATGTGGACGTGGTCGTGGACATGGACGTGGACATGGACGTGGACGTGGACGTGGACATGGTCGTGGACATGGACGTGGACGTGGACGTGGACATGGACGTGGACGTGGACGTGGAGGTGGACCTAAACGTGGACGTGGACGTGGACATGGACGTGGACATGGTCGTGGACGTGGACGTGGACATGGACGTGGACATAGACATGGACATGGACATGGACGTGGACGTGGACGTGGACGTGGACATGGACATGGACGTGGACGTGCACGAGGACGTGGACGTGGACGTGGACGTGGACATGGACGTGGACATGGACATGGACGTGGACATGGACATGGACGTGGACATGGACGTGGACGTGGACGTGGACATGGACGTGGACGTGGACGTGGACATGGACGTGGACATGGACGTGGAGGTGGACATGGAGATGGACGTGGAGGTGGACGTGGAGGTGGACATGGACATGGACGTGGACGTGGACGTGGACGTGGACATGGACGTGGACGTGGACATGGACGAGGACGTGGAGGACTTGGACGTGGACATGGACGTGGACGTGGACGTGGACGTGGACGTGGACATGGACATGGACGTGGACATGGACTTGGACGTGGACGTGGACGTGGACGTGGACGTGGTCGTGGACGTGGACATGGTCGTGGATGTGGACGTGGACATGGACGTGGACGTGGACATGGACGTGGACGTGGACGTGGACATGGTCGTGGACATGGACGTGGACGTGGACGTGAACGTGGACGTGGACGTGGACGTGGACGTGGACGTGGACGTGGTCGTGGTCGTGGACGTGGACGTGGACATGGACGTGGACGTGGACGTGGACATGGACGTGGACGTGGACGACTTGGACGTGGACATGGACGTGGACGTGGACGTGGACGTGGACGTGGTCGTGGACGTGGACGTGGACGTGGACCTGGACGTGGACGTGGACGTGGACGTGGACGTGGTTGTGGACGTGGACGTGGACGTGGACATGGTCGTGGATGTGGACGTGGACATGGACGTGGACGTGGACATGGACGTGGACGTGGACGTGGACATGGTCGTGGACATGGACGTGGACGTGGACGTGGACGTGGACGTGGACGTGGACGTGGTCGTGGACGTGGACGTGGACATGGACGTGGACGTGGACGTGGACATGGATATGGACGTGGACGTGGACATGGACATGGACGTGGACGTGGACGAGGACGTGGACGTGGACGTGGACGTGGACGTGGACATGGACGTGGACGAGGACGTGGACGTGGACGAGGACGTGGACGTGGACGTGGACGTGGACATGGACGTGGACGTGGACGTGGACATGGACGTGGACGTGGACGAGGACATGGACGTGGACGTGGTCGTGGACATGGACGTGGACGTGGACGTGGACGTGCACGTGGACGTGCACGTGTACGTGGACGTGGACGTGCACGTGCACGTGGACGTGGACGTGGAGGTGGACATGGACGTGGACGTGGACGTGGACGTGGACATGGACGTGGACGTGGTCGTGGACGTGGACGTGGACATGGACGTGGACGTGGACATGGACATGGACATGGACGTGGACATGGACGTGGGGGTGGACGTGGACGTGGACGTGGACGTGGACGTGGACGTGGACATGGACGTGGACGTGGACGTGGACGTGGACGTGGACGTGGACGTGGAAGTGGACGTGGACGTGGACATGGACATGGACATGGACATGGACGTGGACATGGACGTGGACGTGGACGTGGACGTGGACGTGGACGTGGACGTGGACATGGACATGGACATGGACGTGGACGTGGACGTGGACGTGGACGTGGACGTGGACGTGGACATGGACGTGGACGTGGACGTGGACGTGGACATGGACGTGGACATGGACGTGGACGTGGTCGTGGACGTGGACGTGGACATGAACGTGGACGTGGACGTGGACGTGGACGAGGACGTGGACGTGGACGTGGACGTGGACGTGGACGTGGACGTGGACATGGACGTGGACATGGACATGGACGTGGACGTGGACATGGACGTGGACGTGGACATGGACGTGGACGTGGACGTGGACATGGACGTGGACGTGGACGTGGACATGGACATGGACGTGGACATAGACGTGGACATGGACATGGACATGGACATGGACGTGGACGTGGACGTGGACGTGGACGTGGATATGGACATGGACGTGGACGTGGACGTGGACATGGACGTGGACGTGGACATGCACATGGACGTGGACGTGGACGTGGACGTGGACGTGGACGTGGACATGGACGTGGACGTGTACGTGGACGTGGACATGGACGTGGACATGGACGTGGACGTGGTCGTGGACGTGGACATGGACGTGGTCGTGGACGTGGACGTGGAGGTGGACGTGGACGTGGACGTGGACGTGGACGTGGACGTGGACATGGACGTGGACGTGGTCGTAGACGTGGACGTGGACATGGACGTGGACGTGGACGTGGACATGGACATGGACGTGGACGTGGACATGGACGTGGACGTGGACGATGACGTGGACGTGGACGTGGACGTGGACGTGGAAATGGACGTGGACATGGACATGGACGTGGACATGGACATGGACGTGGACGTGGACATGGACGTGGACGTGGACGTGGACGTGGACGTGGACGTGGACATGGACGTGGACGTGGACATGGACGTGGACGTGGTCGTGGACATGGACGTGGACGTGGACATGGTCGTGGACGTGGACGTGGACGTGGACGTGGACATGGACGTGGACGTGGACGTGGACATGGACGTGGACGTGGACGTGGACGTGGACATGGACATGGACGTGGACGTAGACGTAGACTTGGACGTGAACGTGGACGTGGACATGGTCGTGGACGTGGACGTGGACGTGGACGTGGACGTGGACATGGACGTGGACGTGGACGTGGACATGGACGTGGACGTGGACGTGGACGTGGACGTGGACGTGGACATGGACGTGGACATGGACGTGGACATGGACGTGGACATGGACGTGGACGTGGACGTGGACGTGGACGTGGACATGGACGAGGACGTGGACGTGGACGTGGACGTGGACGTGGAGGTGGACATGGACGTGGACGTGGACGTGGACATGGAGGTGGACGTGGACATGGTCGTGGACGTGGACGTGGACGTGGACGTGGACGTGGACATGGACGTGGACGTGGACGTGGACGTGGACATGGACGTGGACGTGGACGTGGACATGGACGTGGACGTGGACGTGGACATGGACGTGGACGTGGACATGGACGTGGACGTGGACGTGGACATGGACGTGGAGGACTTGGACGTGGACGTGGACGTGGACGTGGACGTGGACCTGGACGTGGACGTGGACGTGGACGTGGACCTGGACGTGGACATGGACGTGGACGTGGACCTGGACGTGGACATAGACGTGGACATGAACATGGACGTGGACGTGGACGTGGACGACGTGGATGTGGACGTGGACGTGGACGTGGACGTGGACGTGGACATGGACCTGGACGTGGACGTGGACATGGACCTGGACGTGGACGTGGACGTGGACGTAGACGTGGACATGGACGTGGACGTGGACGTGGACGTTGACGTGGACGTGGACGTGGAGGTGGACGTGGATGTTGACGTGGACGTGGACATGGACGTGGATGTGGACGTGGACGTTGACGTGGACGTGGACGTGGACATGGACGTGGACGTGGACGTGGACGTGGACATGGACGTGGACGTGGACGTGGACGTGGACGTGGACATGGACATGGTCGTGGACGTGGACGTGGTCGTGGACGTGGACGTGGACGTGGACGTGGACATGGACGTGGACGTGGATGTGGACGTGGACGTGGACATGGACATGGTCGTGGACGTGGACGTGGACGTGGACGTGGACCTGGACGTGGACGTGGACGTGGAGGTGGACATGGACGTGGACGTGGACGTGGACGTGGAGGTGGACGCGGAAATGGACGTGGACGTGGTCGTGGTCGTGGACGTGGACGTGGTCGTGGACGTGGACGTGGACATGGACGTGGACGTGGACGTGGACATTGACGTGAACGTGGACGTGGACATGGACGTGGACGTGGACATGGACGTGAACGTGAACGTGGACATGGACGTGGACGTGGAGATGGGCGTGAACGTGAACGTGGACATGGCGTGGACGTGGACATGGACATGGAAGTGAACGTGGACGTGGACATGGACGTGGACGTGGACGTGGATGTGGACATGGTCGTGGACGTGGACGTGGACGTGGACGTGGACGTGGACGTGGACGTGGACGTGGACATGGACATGGACGTGGACGTAGACGTAGACTTGGACGTGAACGTGGACGTGGACATGGTCGTGGACGTGGACGTGGACGTGGACGTGGACATGGACGTGGACGTGGACGTGGACATGGACGTGGACGTGGACGTGGACGTGGACGTGGACATGGACGTGGACATGGACGTGGACATGGACGTGGACATGGACGTGGACGTGGACGTGGACGTGGACGTGGACATGGACGTGGACATGGACGAGGACGTGGACGTGGACGTGGACGTGGACGTGGAGGTGGACATGGACGTGGACGTGGACGTGGACATGGATGTGGACGTGGACATGGTCGTGGACGTGGACGTGGACGTGGACGTGGACGTGGACATGGACGTGGACGTGGACGTGGACGTGTGTTGGTGCAACCTTATGGTTTGCACTCGGCTTGTTGTCCGTGTGCGTGCATGTGTGTGTGTCTATGGAATGGTATGAGGGCATGGGATAATATATATTTAATGCTTATAATTGTGTGTGAATGTTGGGTCATGATGTCGAGTGTATGTGTCGAGTCAATAGCGAGTTATCGCTAGACGCGTGTTACGTGGTCGTTTATGTCTCGCGCGCGGTTTCTATTTTGTCGTGCGCGGTTTCTCTTTTGTCCTGTGTCGAACGTTCGGTGTGTCGCAGGTGTGTGCAGCAGACCCATCAAGAACTCAAGGATGAGTTTGTGATGAAGAGCCGAGCCTTGGTGTCAATCCACAAGTGATTTCAAAGCTCTCCAAAAAGGGTACTCCTCAAGATATTGAAGATAGTTACATTACTTTGTGTAGTGTAACATTTCACTTGGTGTAGGCCCTAGTGAAGGGTAGTTTCGAGACCCTTCGTGGTTGGGGACAGTGTGGCACTGTTCCACATCACTGTACCTCGGCTCTTGGGGTTTGTAGGAGCTGGGAGTCATTCCCAACTCGTAACTCTTCCTAACTCTTCCTATCTTGTGTTCTAAGACCATAGTAGCTGCCATAGTGCCGTTCGTTCAAACCAACCCTGTGTCGTGAATACTTGGTCAAATCGTGCGATCTAAATTGCCTATTGTAGGCGACAATAAGGCGCTCCAGATCCAAGTTGAATCAAGTCATTTGAAGCTGTGACCAAAACGCTATGAACGTTTGAAGCCGCTGTGCAGAAATCCGACTGTGCACTCTATCTTTCGTTTTAGGCACATTGGAGCCTACTGTGACTATAACAACGTGGACGTGGACGTGGACGTCGACATGGACGTGGACGTCGACGTAGACGTGGACGTGGACGTGAACGTGGACGTCGACATGGTCGTGGACCTGGACGTGGACGTGGACGTGGACATGGACGTGGACGTGGACGTGGACGTGGACGTGGACATGGACGTGGACGTGGACGTGGACGTGGACGTGGACATGGACGTGGACGTGGACGTGGACGTGGACGTGGACGTGGACGTGGACGTGAACATGGACGTGGACATGGTCGTGGACGTGGACATGGATGTGGACGTGGACATGGACGTGGACATGGACGTGGACATGGACATGGACGTGGACGTGGACGTGGACGTGGACATGGACATGGACGTGGACGTGGACGTGGAGGACTTGGACGTGGACGTGGACGTGGACGTGGACATGGACATGGACGTGGACATGGACGTGGACGTGGACATGGACGTGGACGTGGACATGGAGGTGGACGTGGACATGGACCTGGATGTGGACGTGGACGTGGACGTGGACATGGACGTGGAGGACGTGGACATGGACGTGGACGTGGAGGACTTGGACGTGGACATGGACGTAGACGTGGACGTGGACGTGGACGTGGACATGGTCGTGGACGTGGACGTGGACGTGGACATGGACATGGACGTGGACGTGGACGTGGAGGACTTGGACGTGGATGTGGACGTGGACATGGACATGGACGTGGACATGGACGTGGAGGTGGACATGGACATGGACGTGGACGTGGACGTGGAGGTGGACGTGGACATGGATGTGGACGTGGACGTCGACGTGTACGTGGACATGGACGTGGACGTGGACATGGACGTGGACGTGGAGGACTTGGACGTAGACATGGACGTTGACGTGGACGTGGACGTGGACATGGATGTGGACATGGACGTGGACGTGGACGTAGACGTGGACGTGGACATGCACGTGGACATGGACGTGGACGTGGACATGGACGTGCACGTGCACGTGGATGTATACATGGACATGGACGTGGACGTGGACGTGGACGTGGACATGGACGTGGACATGGACGTGGACGTGGACGTGGACATGGGCGTGGACGTGGACGTGGACGTGGACATGGACGTGCACGTGCACGTGCACGTAGACGTGGACATGGACGTGGACATGGACGTGGACGTGGACGTGGACGTGGACGTGGACGTGGACATGGACGTGCACGTGCACGTGGACGTGGACGTGGACATGGACGTGGACGTGGACGTGGACGTGGACATGGACGTGGACGTGGACGTGGACGTGGACATGGACGTGCACGTGCACGTGGACGTGGACGTGGACATGGACGTGGACGTGGACGTGGACGTGGACATGGACGTGGACATGGACGTGGACGTGGACATGGAGGTGGACGTGGAGGTGGACGTGGAGGTGGACGTGGACATGGACGTGGACATGGACGTGGACGTGGACATGGACGTGGACGTGGACGTGGATGTGGACGTAGACGTGGACGTGGACATGGACGTGGACGTGGAGGTGGACATGGACGAGAGCTTGCCTGGTCCAGGAGCTTGCCTGGTCCAGGAGCTTGCCTGTTCCACGAGCGTGCGTGGTCCAGGAGCTTGCCTGGTCTAAGAGCTTGCATGGTCCAGGAGCGAGCCTTGTCCTGGAGCTTGCCTGGTCCAGGAGCTATCCTGGTCCAGGAGCTTGCCTTGTCCAGGAGCTTGCCTGGTCCTAGAGCTTGCCTGGTCCAGGATCTTGCTTGGTCCAAGACCGTGCCTAGTCCAAGAGCTTGCCTGGTCCTGAAGTTTGCCTTGTCCAGGAGCTTGCCTGGTTAAGAAGCGTGCCTGGTCCTGGAGCGTGCCTGGTCTAGGAGTGTGCCTGGTCTAGGAGCTTGCGTGGTCTAGGAGCTTGCCTGGTCCAAGAGCTATCCTGGTCCAGGAGCTTGCCTTGTCCAAGAGCTTGCCTGGTCCTAGAGCTTGCCTGATCCATGATCTTGCTTGGTCCAAGAGCGTGCCTGGTCCAAGAGCTTTCCTCTTCCTGAAGTTTGCCTCGTCCACGAGCTTGCCTGGTCCAGGAGCTTGCCTGGTCCAGGAGCTTGCCTAGTTCAGGAGCTTGCGTGGTCCAGGAGCTTTCCTGGTCCAGGAGATTGCGTGATCCAAGAGCTTGCCTGTTCCACGAGCGTGCGTGGTCCAGGAGCTTGCCTGGTCTAGGAGCTTGCTTGGTCCAGGAGCTATCCTCGTCCAGGAACTTTCCTGGTCCTAGAGCTTGCCTGGTCCAAGATCTTGCTTGGTCCAAGAGCGTGCCTAGTCCAAGAGCTTGCCCGGTCCTGAAGTTTGCCTCGTCCTGGAGCTTGCCTGGTCCAGGAGCTTGCCTGGTCCAGGAGCTTGCCTGGTCCAGGAGCTTGCGTGGTCCAGGAGCTTGCCCGGTCCACGAGCTTGCCTCGTCCAGGAGCTTGCCTGGTCCAGGAGCGTGCCTGGTCCACGAGTTTGCCTGGTCCAGGAGCTTGCCTGGTCTAGGAGCTTGCATGGGCTAGGAGCGTGCCTGGTCCCGGAGCTTGCCTGGTCCACTAGCTATCCTGGTCCGGGAGCTTGCCTGTTCCAGGAGCTCTTGGACCACGCAAGCTTCTGGACCAGGCAAACTCGTGGACCAGGCACGCTCCTGGACAAGGCAAGCTCCTGGACTAGGCAAGCTCCTAGACCAGGCAAGCTCCTGGTCCACGCAAGCTCCTAGACCACGCAAGCTCTTGGACCAGGCAAGCTCTTGGACCACGCAAGCTCTTGGACCAAGCAAGCTCCTGGACCAGGCAAGCTCCAGGACCACGCAAGCTCCTGGACCACGCAAGCTCTTGGACCAGGCACGCTCTTGGACCAGGCAAGCTCTTGGACCGGGCAGGCTTCGGGGCCAAGCAAGCTTTTGGACCAGGCAAGCTCCTAGACCAGGCAAGCTCCTGGACCACGCAAGCTCCTAGACCAGGCACGCTCGTGGACCATGCACGCTCTTGGACCAAGCAAGCTCTTGGACCAGGCAAGCTCCTGGACTAGGCAAGCTTCCGGACCAGGCAAGCTCCTGGACCACGAAAGCTCCTGGACTAGGCAAGCTCCTGGTCCAGGCACGCTCTTGGACCAGGCAAGCTCGTGGATCAGGCAATCTCCTGGACCAGGCAAGCTCCTAGACCAAGCAAGCTCCTGGACCAGGCAAGCTCTTGGACCAGGTAAGCTCCTGGACCAGGCAAGCTCCTGGACCAGGCACGCTCGTGGAACAGGCAAGCTCTTGGACCAGGCAAGCTCCTGGACCATGCAAGCTCCTAAACCACGCAAGCTCTTGGACTAGGCAAGCTTCTGCACCAGGCAAGCTCGTGGACCAGGCACGCTCCTGGACAAGACAAGCTCCTGGACCAGGCAAGCTCCTAGACCAGGCAAGCTCCTGGACCTGGGAAGCTCCTAGACCACGCAAGCTCTTGGACTAGGCAAGCTCTTGGACCAGGCACGCTCGTGGACCAGGCAAGCTCCTGGACCAGGCAAGCTCCCGGAAAAGGCAAGCTCCTTGACCAGGCAAGCTCTTGGACCAGGAAAGCTCCTGGACCAGGATAGCTCCAAGACCAAGCAAGCTCCTGGACCAGGCACACTCCTCGACCATGCAAGCTCCTAGACCAGGCAAGCTCCTGGACGAGGCAAGCTTTTGCACCAGGCAAACTCGTGGACCAGGCACGCTCCCGGACTAGGCAAGCTCCTGGACTAGGCAAGCTCCTAGACCAGGCAAGCTCCTGGACCAGGCAAGCTCGTGGACCACGCAAGCTCTTGGACTAGGCAAACTCTTGGACCAGGCAAGCTCCTGGACCAGGCAAGCTCCTGGACCAGGCAAGCTCCTCGACCACGCAAACTCCTGGATCACGCAAGCTCTTGTACCAGGCACGCTCCTGGACAAGGCAAGCTCTTGGACCAGGCAGGCTTCTGGACCAAGCAAGCTATTAGTCAACGCAAGCTCCTGGACCTGGCAAACTCCTGGACCAGGCATGCTCGTGGACCATGCACGCTCCTGGACGAGGCAAGCTCTTTGACCACGCAGGCTTGTGGACCAGGCAAGCTCCTGGACCAGGCAAGCTCCTGGACCAGGCAAGCTCCTTGACCAGGCAAGCTCCTGGACCAGGCAAGCTCCTGGACCAGGCACGCTCGTGGACCATGCACGCTCTTGGACTAGGCAATCTCTTGGACCAGGCACGCTCCTTGAACAGGCAAGCTCCTGGACCACGCAAGCTCCTGGACCAGGCAAGCTCTTGGACCAGGAAAGCTCCTGGACCAGGCAAGCTCTTGGACTAGGCACGCTCCTGCACCATGCAAGCTCTTAGACAAGGCAAGCTCCTGGACCAGGCAAGCTTCTGGACCAGGCAAGTTCGTGGACCAGGCACGAACCTGGACCAGGCAAGCTCCTGGACCAGGCAAGCTCCTAGACCAGGCAAGCTCCTGAACTAATAAGCTCCTAGATCAGGCAAGTTCCTAGACCAGGCAAGTTCATGGACCAGGCACGCTCGTGGACCATGTTCGCTCTTGGACCAGGCAAGCTCTTCGACCAGGCACGCTCCTCGAAAAGGCAAGCTCCTGGACCATTCAAGCTCCTGGACCGGGATAGCTCCTGGACCAGGCAAGCTCCTAGACCAGGCACGCTCCTGGACCATGCAAGCTCCTAGACCAGGCAAGCTTCTGGACCAGGCAAACTCGTGAACCACGCACGCTCCAGGACCAGGCAAGCTCCTGGACCAAGCAAGCTCCTAGACCAGGCAAGCTCATGGACGAGGCAAGCTTGTGGACCACGCAAGCTCTTGGACTAGGCAAGCTCCTAGACCTGGCAAGCTCCTGGACCAGGCAAGCTCCTAGACCAGGCAAGCTCCTAAACCAGGCAAGCTTGTGGACTAGGCAAGATCCTGGACCAGGCAAGCTCCTGGACAAGGCAAGCTCCTGGACCAGGCAAGCTCATGGACCAGGCAAGCTCCTGGACCAGGCTCGCTCGTGGACCATGCACGCTCCTGGACCAGGCAAGCTCTTGGACCAGGCAGGCTCGTGGACCAGGCAGGCTCGTGGACCAAGCAAGCTCCTAGACCACTAAAGCTCCTGGACCGGGATAGCTCTTGGACCAAGCAAGCTCCTAGACCAGGCACGCTCATGGACCATGCAAGCTTCTAGACCAGGCAAGCTTCTGGACCAGGCAAACTCGTGGACCACGAACGCTCCTGGACCAGGCAAGCTCCTGGACCAAGCAAGCTCCTAGACCAGGCAAGCTCATAGATGAGGCAAGCTTGTGGACCACGCAAGCTCTTGGACTAGGCAAGCTCCTAGACCAGGCAAGCTCCTGGACCAGGCAAGCTCCTAGACCAGGCAAGCTCTTGGACAAGGCAGGCTTGTGGACTAGGCAAGCTCCTGGACTAGGCAAGCTCCTGGACTAGGCAAGCTCCTTGACCAGGCAAGCTCCTGGACCAGGCACGCTCGTGGACCATGCACGCTCCTGGACCAGGCAAGCTCTTGGACCAGGCAGGCTCGTGGACTAGGCAAGCTCCTGGACCACTAAAGCTCCTGGACCAGGCAAGCTCGTGGACTAGGCAAGCTCCTGGACCAGGCTCGCTCCTGGGCCACGCACGCTACTGGACTAGGCACGCTCTTGGACCATGCAAGCTCGTGGATCAGGCACGCTCCTGGACCAGGCAAGCTCCTGGACCAGCCAAGCTCCTGGACCAGGCAAGCTCTTGGACCAGGAAAGCTCCTGGACCAGTTAAGCTCCTGGACCAGGCAAGCTAACGGACCAAGAAAGCTCCTGGACAAGGCCAGCTCCTGGACCAGGCACGCTCGTGGAACAGGCAAGCTCCTGGACAAGGCAAGCTCCTGGACAAGGCAAGCTCCTGGATAGGGCAAGCTTCTGGACCAGGATAGCTCCTGGACTAGGCAAGCTCCTGGACCACGCATGCTCCTGGACCAT
This sequence comes from Closterium sp. NIES-65, assembly GCA_948144175.1. Classification (NCBI taxonomy): domain Eukaryota; kingdom Viridiplantae; phylum Streptophyta; class Zygnematophyceae; order Desmidiales; family Closteriaceae; genus Closterium; species Closterium sp. NIES-65. The sequence goes on along the minus strand of CANXME010000195.1, from coordinate 85,016 downwards.
GCAAGCTCCTAGACAAGGCAAGCTCCTGGACCAAGCAAGTTTCTGGACCAGGCAAACTCGTGCACCAGGCACGCTCCTGGACCAGGCAAGCTCGTGGACCAGGCAAGCTCCTAGACCACGCAAGCTGTTGGACCAGGCAAGCTCTTGGTGTTGGTGCAACCCTATGGTTTGCACTCGGCTTGTTGTCCGTGTGCGTGCATGTGTGTGTGTCTATGGAATGGTATGAGGGCATGGGATAATATATATTTAATGCTTATAATTGTGTGTGAATGTTGAGTCATGATGTCGAGTGTATGTGTCGAGTCAATAGCGAGTTATCGCTAGACGCGTGTTACGCGGTCGTTTGTGTCTCGCGCGCGGTTTCTATTTTGTCGTGCGCGGTTTCTCTTTTGTCCTGTGTCGAACGTTCGCTGTGTCGCAGGTGTGTGCAGCAGACCCATCAAGAACTCAAGGATGAGTTTGTGATGAAGAGCCGAGCCTTGGTGTCAATCCACAAGTGATTTCAAAGCTCGCCAAAAGGGTACACCTCAAGATATTGAAGATAGTTACATTACTTTGTGTAGGCCCTAGTGAAGGGTAGTTTCGAGACCCTTCGTGGTTGGGGACAGTGTGGCACCGTTCCACATCACTGTACCTCGGCTCTTGGGGTTTGTAGGAGCTGGGAGTCATTCCCAACTCGAAACTCTTCCTAACTCTTCCTATCTTGTGTTCTAAGACCATAGTGGCTGTCATAGTGCCGTTCGTTCAAACCAACCCTGTGTCGTCAATACTTGGTCAAATCGTGCGATCTAAATTGCCTATTGTAGGCGACAATAAGGCGCTCCAGATCCAAGTTGAATCAAGTTATTTGAAGCTGTGACCAAAACGCTATGAACGTTTGAAGCCGCTGTGCAGAAATCCGACTGTGCACTCTATCTTTCGTTTTAGGCACATTGGAGCCTACTGTGACTATAACACTTGGACCAGGCAAGCTCCTGGACCAGGCAAGCTCGTGGACCAAGCAAGCTCCTGGACCACGCCAGCTCCTAGACAACGCAAGCTCTTGGACCTGGCACGCTCCTGGACCAGGCAAGCTCTTGGACCGGGCAGGCTTCTGGACCAAGCAAGCTTTTGGACCAGGCAAGCTCCTGGACCAGGCAAGCTCATAGACCAGGCACGCTCGTGGACCATGCACGCTCTTGGACCAGGCAAGCTCTTGGACCAGGCACGCTCGTGGACCACGCAAGCTCCTGGACCAGGCAAGCTCCTGGACCAGGCAAGCTCATTGACCAGGCAAGCTCCTGGACGATGCAAGCTCCTGGACCAGGCACGCTCGTGGACCATGCACGCTCCTGGACCCGGCAAGCTCTTGGACCCGGCTGGCTCATGGACCAGGCAAGCTCTTGGACCCGGCAGGCTCGTGGACGAGGCAAGCTAACGGACCAAAAAAGCTCCTGGACAAGGCAAGCTCATGGACCAGGCACGCTCGTGGAACAGGCAAGCTCCTGGACCAGGCAAGCTCCAGGGCCAGGATAGCTCCTTGACCAGGCAAGCTCCTGGACCAGGCACGCTTCTGGACCATGCAAGCTCCTAGACCAGGCAAGCTTCTGGACCGGGCAAGCTTCTGGACCACGCAAACCCATGGACCAGGCACCCTCCTGGACCAGGCAAGCTCCTGGACTAGGCAAGCTCCTAGACCAGGCAAGCTCCTGGACCAGGCAAGCTCCTCGATCAGGCAAGGTCTTGGACCAGGCAAGCTCCTAGACCAGGCAAGCTCCTGGACCAGGCAAGCTCCTAGACCAGGCAAGCTCCTGGACCACGCAAGCTTTTGGACCAGGCAAGCTTTTGGACAAGGAAAGCTCCTGGACTAGGCAAGCTTCTGGACCAAGCAAGCTCCTGGACAAGGCAAGCTCCTCGACCAGGCAAGCTCTTGGACCAGGCAAGCTCCTGGACCCGGCAAGCTTCTGGACCATGCAAGCTCTTGGACCAGGCAAGCTCCTGGATCAGGCAAGCTCTTGGACCAAGCAAGCTCCTGGACCAGGCAAGCTCTTGGACCAAGCAAGCTCTTGGACCACGCACACTCTTGGACCAGGCACACTCCTGGACCAGGCAAGCTCATGGAAGGGCCTAGCGTGTGCAAAATTGCAAGAACAAGAGTCTAGCGTGTGCAAAATAGCAAGAACAGGGGACTAGCATGTGCAAAATTGCAAGAACAAGGGCCTAGCGTGTGCAAAATAGCAAGAACAAGGGCCTAGCGTGTGCAAGATTGCAAGAACAAGGGCCTAGCGTGTGCAAAATTGCAAGAACAAGGGCCTAGCGTGTGCAAAATTGCAAGAACAAGGGCCTAGCGTGTGCAAAATTGCAAGAACAAGGGCCTAGCGTGTGCAAAATTGCAAGAACAAGGGCCTAGCGTGTGCAAAATTGCAAGAACAAGGGCCTAGCGTGTGCAAAATAGCAAGAACAAGGGCCTAGCGTGTGCAAAATTGCAAGAACAAGGGCCTAGAGTGTGCAAAATTGCAAGAACAAGGGCCTAGCGTGTGCAAAATTGCAAGAACAAGGGCCTAGCGTGTGCAAAATAGCAAGAACAAGGGCCTAGCGTGTGCAAAATTGCAAGAACAAGGGCCTAGCGTGTGCAAAATTGCAAGAACAAGGGCCTAGCGTGCGCAAGATTGCAAGAACAAGGGCCTAGCGTGTGCAAAATTGCAAGAACAAGGGCCTAGCGTGTGCAAAATTGAAAGAACAAGGGTCTAGCGTGTGCAAAATAGCAAGAACAATGGCCTAGCGTATGCAAAATTGCAAGAACAAGGGCCTAGCGTGTGCAAAATTGCAAGAACAAGGGCCTAGCGTGTGCAAAATTGCAAGAACAAGGGCATAGCGTGTGCAAAATTGCAAGAACAAGGGCCTAGCGTGTGCAAAATTTCAGGAACAAGGGCCTAGCGTGTGCAAAATTGCAAGAACAAGGGCCTAGCGTGTGCAAAATAGCAAGAACAAGGGCCTAGCGTGTTCAAAATTGCAAGAACAAGGGCCTAGCGTGTGCAAAATAGCAAGAACAAGGGCCTAGCGTGTGCAAAATTGCAAGAACAAGGGCCTAGCGTGTGCAAAATTGCAAGAACAAGGGCCTAGCGTGTGCAAAATTTCAGGAACAAAGGCCTAGCGTGTGCAAAATTTCAAGAACAAGGGCCTAGCGTGCGCAAAATTGCAAGAACAAGGGCCTAGCGTGTGCAAAATTGCAAGAACAAGGGCCTAGCGTGTGCAAAATTGCAAGAACAAGAGCCTAGCGTGCGCAAGATTGCAAGAACAAGGGCCTAACGTGTGCAAAATTGCAAGAACAAGGGCCTAGCATGTGCAAAATTGCAAGAACAAGGGCCTAGCGTGTGCAAAATTGCAAGAACAAGGGCCTAGCGTGTCCAAAATAGCAAGAACAAGGGCCTAGCGTGCGCAAGATTGCAAGAACAAGGGCCTAGCGTGTGCAAAATTGCAAGAACAAGGGCCTAGCGTGTGCAAAATAGCAAGAACAAGGGCCTAGCGTGTGCAAAATTGCAAGAACAAGGGCCTAGCGTGTGCAAAATTGCAAGAACAAGGGCCTAGCGTGTGCAAAATTTCAGGAACAAAGGCCTAGCGTGTGCAAAATTGCAAGAACAAGGGCCTAGCGTGCGCAAAATTGCAAGAACAAGGGCCTAGCGTGTGCAAAATTGCAAGAACAAGGGCCTAGCGTGTGCAAAATTGCAAGAACAAGAGCCTAGCGTGCGCAAGATTGCAAGAACAAGGGCCTAACGTGTGCAAAATTGCAAGAACAAGGGCCTAGCGTGTGCAAAATTGCAAGAACAAGGGCCTAGCGTGCGCAAGATTGCAAGAACAAGGGCCTAGCATGTGCAAAATTGCAAGAACAAGGGCCTAGCGTGTGCAAAATAGCAAGAACAAGGGCCTAGCGTGTGCAAAATTGCAAGAACAAGGGCCTAGCGTGTGCAAAATTGCAAGAACAAGGGCCTAGCGTGCGCAAGATTGCAAGAACAAGGGCCTAGCGTGTGCAAAATTGCAAGAACAAGGGCCTAGCGTGTGCAAAATTGAAAGAACAAGGGTCTAGCGTGTGCAAAATAGCAAGAACAATGGCCTAGCGTATGCAAAATTGCAAGAACAAGGGCCTAGCGTGTGCAAAATTGCAAGAACAAGGGCCTAGCGTGTGCAAAATTGCAAGAACAAGGGCCTAGCGTGTGCAAAATTGCAAGAACAAGGGCCTAGCGTGTGCAAAATTTCAGGAACAAGGGCCTAGCGTGTGCAAAATTGCAAGAACAAGGGCCTAGCGTGTGCAAAATAGCAAGAACAAGGGCCTAGCGTGTTCAAAATTGCAAGAACAAGGGCCTAGCGTGTGCAAAATAGCAAGAACAAGGGCCTAGCGTGTGCAAAATTGCAAGAACAAGGGCCTAGCGTGTGCAAAATTGCAAGAACAAGGGCCTAGCGTGTGCAAAATTTCAGGAACAAAGGCCTAGCGTGTGCAAAATTTCAAGAACAAGGGCCTAGCGCGCGCAAAATTGCAAGAACAAGGGCCTAGCGTGTGCAAAATTGCAAGAACAAGGGCCTAGCGTGTGCAAAATTGCAAGAACAAGAGCCTAGCGTGCGCAAGATTGCAAGAACAAGGGCCTAACGTGTGCAAAATTGCAAGAACAAGGGCCTAGCATGTGCAAAATTGCAAGAACAAGGGCCTAGCGTGTGCAAAATTGCAAGAACAAGGGCCTAGCGTGTCCAAAATAGCAAGAACAAGGGCCTAGCGTGCGCAAGATTGCAAGAACAAGGGCCTAGCGTGTGCAAAATTGCAAGAACAAGGGCCTAGCGTGTGCAAAATAGCAAGAACAAGGGCCTAGCGTGTGCAAAATTGCAAGAACAAGGGCCTAGCGTGTGCAAAATTGCAAGAACAAGGGCCTAGCGTGTGCAAAATTTCAGGAACAAAGGCCTAGCGTGTGCAAAATTGCAAGAACAAGGGCCTAGCGTGCGCAAAATTGCAAGAACAAGGGCCTAGCGTGTGCAAAATTGCAAGAACAAGGGCCTAGCGTGTGCAAAATTGCAAGAACAAGAGCCTAGCGTGCGCAAGATTGCAAGAACAAGGGCCTAACGTGTGCAAAATTGCAAGAACAAGGGCCTAGCGTGTGCAAAATTGCAAGAACAAGGGCCTAGCGTGCGCAAGATTGCAAGAACAAGGGCCTAGCATGTGCAAAATTGCAAGAACAAGGGCCTAGCGTGTGCAAAATTGCAAGAACAAGGGCCTAGCGTGTGCAAAATTGCAAGAACAAGGGCCTAGCGTGTGTAAAATAGCAAGAACAAGGCCTAGTGTGCGCAAAATTGCAAGAACAAGGGCCTAGCGTGTGCAAAATTGCAAGAACAAGGGCCTAGCGTGTGCAAAATAGCAAGAACAAGGGCCTAGCGTGTGCAAAATTGCAAGAACAAGGGCCTAGCGTGTGCAAAATTGCAAGAACAAGGGCCTAGCGTGTGCAAAATTTCAGGAACAAGGGCCTAGCGTGTGCAAAATTGCAAGAACAAGGGCCTAGCGTGTGCAAAATAGCAAGAACAAGGGCCTAGCGTGTTCAAAATTGCAAGAACAAGGGCCTAGCGTGTGCAAAATTGCAAGAACAAGGGCCTAACGTGTGCAAAATTGCAAGAACAAGGGCCTAGCGTGTGCAAAATTGCAAGAACAAGGGCCTAGCGTGTGCAAAATAGCAAGAACAAGGGCCTAGCGTGCGCAAGATTGCAAGAACAAGGGCCTAGCATGTGCAAAATTGCAAGAACAAGGGCCTAGCGTGTGCAAAATTGCAAGAACAAGGGCCTAGCGTGTGCAAAATTGCAAGAACAAGGGCCTAGCGTGTGTAAAATAGCAAGAACAAGGCCTAGTGTGCGCAAAATTGCAAGAACAAGGGCCTAGCGTGTGCAAAATTGCAAGAACAAGGGCCTAGCGTGTGCAAAATAGCAAGAACAAGGGCCTAGCGTGTGCAAAATTGCAAGAACAAGGGCCTAGCGTGTGCAAAATTGCAAGAACAAGGGCCTAGCGTGTGCAAAATTTCAGGAACAAGGGCCTAGCGTGTGCAAAATTGCAAGAACAAGGGCCTAGCGTGTGCAAAATAGCAAGAACAAGGGCCTAGCGTGTTCAAAATTGCAAGAACAAGGGCCTAGCGTGTGCAAAATTGCAAGAACAAGGGCCTAGCGTGTGCAAAATTGCAAGAACAAGGGCCTAGCGTGTGCAAAATTGCAAGAACAAGGGCCTAGCGTGTGCAAAATTGCAAGAACAAGGGCCTAGTGTGCGCAAGATTGCAAGAACAAGGGCCTAGCGTGTGCAAAATTGCAAGAACAAGGGCCTAGCGTGTGCAAAATTGCAAGAACAAGGGCCTAGCGTGTGCAAAATAGCAAGAACAAGGGCCTAGCGTGTGCAAAATAGCAAGAACAAGGGCCTAGCGTGTGCAAAATTGCAAGAACAAGGGCCTAGCGTGTGCAAAATTGAAAGAACAAGGGCCCAGCGTGTGCAAAATAGCAAGAACAAGGTCCTAGCGTGTGCAAAATTGCAAGAACAAGGGCCTAGCGTGTGCAAAATTGCAAGAACAAGGGCCTAGCGTGTGCAAAATTTCAGGAACAAGGGCCTAGCGTGTGCAAAATTGCAAGAACAAGGGCCTAGCGTGTGCAAAATAGCAAGAACAAGGGCCTAGCGTGTGCAAAATTGCAAGAACAAGGGCCTAGCGTGTGCAAAATTGCAAGAACAAGGGCCTAGCGTGTGCAAAATTGCAAGAACAAGGGCCTAGCGTGTGCAAAATTGCAAGAACAAGGGCCTAGCGTGTGCAAAATTGCAAGAACAAGGGCCTAGTGTGCGCAAGATTGCAAGAACAAGGGCCTAGCGTGTGCAAAATTGCAAGAACAAGGGCCTAGCGTGTGCAAAATAGCAAGAACAAGGGCCTAGCGTGTGCAAAATAGCAAGAACAAGGGCCTAGCGTGTGCAAAATAGCAAGAACAAGGGCCTAGCGTGTGCAAAATTGCAAGAACAAGGGCCTAGCGTGTGCAAAATTGAAAGAACAAGGGCCCAGCGTGTGCAAAATAGCAAGAACAAGGTCCTAGCGTGTGCAAAATTGCAAGAACAAGGGCCTAGCGTGTGCAAAATTGCAAGAACAAGGGCCTAGCGTGTGCAAAATTTCAGGAACAAGGGCCTAGCGTGTGCAAAATTGCAAAAACAAGGGCCTAGCGTGTGCAAAATAGCAAGAACAAGGGCCTAGCGTGTGCAAAATTGCAAGAACAAGGGCCTAGCGTGTGCAAAATTGCAAGAACAAGGGCCTAGCGTGTGCAAAATTGCAAGAACAAGGGCCTAGTGTGTGCAAAATTGCAAGAACAAGGGCCTAGCGTGTGCAAAATTGCAAGAACAAGGGCCTAGTGTGCGCAAAATTGCAAGAACAAGGGCCTAGCGTGTGCAAAATTGCAAGAACAAGGGCCTAGCGTGTGCAAAATAGCAAGAACAAGGGCCTAGCGTGTGCAAAATTGCAAGAACAAGGGCCTAGTGTGCGCAAGATTGCAAGAACAAGGGCCTAGCGTGTGCAAAATTGACAGAACAAGGGCCTAGCGTGTGCAAAATTGCAAGAACAAGGGCCTAGCGTGTGCAAAATAGCAAGAACAAGGGCCTAGCGTGTGCAAAATTGCAAGAACAAGGGCCTAGCGTGTGCAAAATTGCAAGAACAAGGGCCTAGCGTGTGCAAAATTGCAAGAACAAGGGCCTAGTGTGCGCAAGATTGCAAGAACAAGGGCCTAGCGTGTGCAACATTGCAAGAACAAGGGCCTAGCGTGTGCAAAATTGCAAGAACAAGGGCCTAGCGTGTGCAAAATAGCAAGAACAAGGGCCTAGCGTGTGCAAAATAGCAAGAACAAGGGCCTAGCGTGTGCAAAATTGCAAGAACAAGGGCCTAGCGTGTGCAAAATTGAAAGAACAAGGGCCCAGCGTGTGCAAAATAGCAAGAACAAGGTCCTAGCGTGTGCAAAATTGCAAGAACAAGGGCCTAGCGTGTGCAAAATTGCAAGAACAAGGGCCTAGCGTGTGCAAAATTTCAGGAACAAGGGCCTAGCGTGTGCAAAATTGCAAGAACAAGGGCCTAGCGTGTGCAAAATAGCAAGAACAAGGGCCTAGCGTGTGCAAAATTGCAAGAACAAGGGCCTAGCGTGTGCAAAATTGCAAGAACAAGGGCCTAGCGTGTGCAAAATTGCAAGAACAAGGGCCTAGCGTGTGCAAAATAGCAAGAACAAGGGCCTAGCGTGTGCAAAATAGCAAGAACAAGGGCCTAGCGTGTGCAAAATTGCAAGAACAAGGGCCTAGCGTGTGCAAAATTGAAAGAACAAGGGCCCAGCGTGTGCAAAATAGCAAGAACAAGGTCCTAGCGTGTGCAAAATTGCAAGAACAAGGGCCTAGCGTGTGCAAAATTGCAAGAACAAGGGCCTAGCGTGTGCAAAATTGCAAGAACAAGGGCCTAGCGTGTGCAAAATTGCAAGAACAAGGGCCTAGCGTGTGCAAAATAGCAAGAACAAGGGCCTAGCGTGTGCAAAATAGCAAGAACAAGGGCCTAGCGTGTGCAAAATTGCAAGAACAAGGGCCTAGCGTGTGCAAAATTGAAAGAACAAGGGCCCAGCGTGTGCAAAATAGCAAGAACAAGGTCCTAGCGTGTGCAAAATTGCAAGAACAAGGGCCTAGCGTGTGCAAAATTGCAAGAACAAGGGCCTAGCGTGTGCAAAATTTCAGGAACAAGGGCCTAGCGTGTGCAAAATTGCAAGAACAAGGGCCTAGCGTGTGCAAAATAGCAAGAACAAGGGCCTAGCGTGTGCAAAATTGCAAGAACAAGGGCCTAGCGTGTGCAAAATAGCAAGAACAAGGGCCTAGCGTGTGCAAAATTGCAAGAACAAGGGCCTAGCGTGTGCAAAATTGCAAGAACAAGGGCCTAGCGTGTGCAAAATTGCAAGAACAAGGGCCTAGCGTGTGCAAAATTGCAAGAACAAGGTCCTAGCGTGTGCAAAATTGCAAGAACAAGGGCCTAGCGTGTGCAAAATTGCAAGAACAAGGGCCTAGCGTGTGCAAAATTTCAGGAACAAGGGCCTAGCGTGTGCAAAATTGCAAGAACAAGGGCCTAGCGTGTGCAAAATAGCAAGAACAAGGGCCTAGCGTGTGCAAAATTGCAAGAACAAGGGCCTAGCGTGTGCAAAATTGCAAGAACAAGGGCCTAGCGTGTGCAAAATTGCAAGATTAAGGGCCTAGCGTGTGCAAAATTGCAAGAACAAGGGCCTAGCGTGTGCAAAATTGCAAGAACAAGGGCCTAGCGTATGCAAAATTGCAAGAACAAGGGCCTAGCGTGTGCAAAATAGCAAGAACAAGGGCCTAGCGTGTGCAAAATAGCAAGAACAAGGGCCTAGCGTGTGCAAAATTGCAAGAACAAGGGCCTAGCGTGTGCAAAATTGAAAGAACAAGGGCCCAGCGTGTGCAAAATAGCAAGAACAAGGTCCTAGCGTGTGCAAAATTGCAAGAACAAGGGCCTAGCGTGTGCAAAATTGCAAGAACAAGGGCCCAGCGTGTGCAAAATAGCAAGAACAAAGGTCTAGCGTGTGCAAAATAGAAAGAACAAGGGCCTAGCATGTGCAAAATTGCAAGAACAAGGGCCTAGCGTGTGCAAAATTGCAAGAACAAGGGCCTAGCGTGTGCAAAATTGCAAGAACAAGGGCCTAGCGTGTGCAAAATTGCAAGAACAAGAGTCTAGCGAGTGCAAAATAGCAAGAACAGGAGCCTAGCGTGTGCAAAATTGCAAGAACAAGGGTCTAGCGTGTGCAAAATAGGAAGAACAAGGGCCTAGCGTGTGCAAGACTGCAAGAACAAGGGCCTAGCGTGTGCAAAATTGCAAGAACAAGGGCCTAGCGTGTCCAAAATTGCAAGAACAAGGGCCTAGCGTGTGCAAAATTGCAAGAACAAGGGCCTAGCGTGCGCAAGATTGCAAGAACAAGGACCTAGCGTGTGCAAAATTGCAAGAACAAGGGCCTAGCGTGTGCAAAATTGCAAGAACAAGGGCCTAGCGTGTGTAAAATAGCAAGAACAAGGGCCTAGCGTGTGCAAAATAGCACGAACAAGGGCCTAGCGTGTGCAAAAATGCAAGAACAAGGGTCTAGCGTGTGCAAAATAGCAAGAACAAGGGTATAGCGTGTGCAAAATTGAAAGAACAAGGGTCTAGCGTGTGCAAAATTGCAAGAACAAGGGCCTAGCGTGTGCAAAATAGCAAGAACAAGGGCCTAGCGTGTGCAAAATTTCAGGAACAAGGGCCTAGTGTGTGCAAAATCGCAAGAACAAGGGCCTAGTGTGTTCAAAATAACAAGAAAAGGGGGCTAGCGTGTGCAAAATAGCAAGAACAAGGGCCTAGCGTGTGCAAAATTGCAAGGAAAGGTTCTAGCGTGTGCAAAATAGCAAGAACAAGGGCCTAGCGTGTGCAAAATTGCAAGAACAAGGGCCTAGCGTGTGCAAAATTGCAAGAACAAGAGCCTAGCGTGCGCAAGATTGCAAGAACAAGGGCCTAGCGTGTGCAAAATTGCAAGAACAAGGGCCTAGCGTGTGCAAAATTGCAAGAACAAGGGCCTAGCGTGTGCAAAATTGCAAGAACAAGGGCCTAGCGTGTGCAAAATAGCAAGAACAAGGGCCTAGCGTGCGCAAGATTGCAAGAACAAGGGCCTAGCGTGTGCAAAATTGCAAGAACAAGGGCCTAGCGTGTGCAAAATTGCAAGAACAAGGGCCTAGCGTGTGCAAAATTGCAAGAACAAGGGCCTAGCGTGTGCAAAATTGCAAGAACAAGGGCCTAGCGTGTGTAAAATAGCAAGAACTAGGCCTAGTGTGCGCAAAATTGCAAGAACAAGGGCCTAGCGTGTGCAAAATTGCAAGAACAAGGGCCTAGCGTGTGCAAAATTGCAAGAACAAGGGCCTAGCGTGTGCAAAATTGCAAGAACAAGGGTCGAGCGTGTACAAAATAGCAAGAACAATGGCCTAGCGTGTGCAAAATTTCAAGAACAAGGGTCTAGCGTGTGCAAAATAGCAAGAACAAGGGCCTAGCATGTGCAAAATTGCAAGAACAAGGGCCAAGCGTGTGCAAAATTGCAAGAACAAGGGCCTAGCGTGTGCAAAATTGCAAGAACAAGGGTCTAGCGTGTGCAAAATAGCAAGGAAAGGTTCTAGCGTGTGCAAAATAGCAAGAACAAGGGCCTAGCGTGTGCAAAATTGCAAGAACAAGGGCCTAGCGTGTGCAAAATTGCAAGAACAAGAGCCTAGCGTGCGCAAGATTGCAAGAACAAGGGCCTAGCGTGTGCAAAATTGCAAGAACAAGGGCCTAGCGTGTGCAAATTTGCAAGAACAAGGGCCTAGCGTGTGCAAAATTGCAAGAACAAGGGCCTAGCGTGTGCAAAATAGCAAGAACAAGGGCCTAGCGTGCGCAAGATTGCAAGAACAAGGGCCTAGCGTGTGCAAAATTGCAAGAACAAGGGCCTAGCGTGTGCAAAATTGCAAGAACAAGGGCCTAGCGTGTGCAAAATTGCAAGAACAAGGGCCTAGCGTGTGCAAAATTGCAAGAACAAGGGCCTAGCGTGTGTAAAATAGCAAGAACTAGGCCTAGTGTGCGCAAAATTGCAAGAACAAGGGCCTAGCGTGTGCAAAATTGCAAGAACAAGGGCCTAGCGTGTGCAAAATAGCAAGAACAAGGGCCTAGCGTGTGCAAAATAGCAAGAACAAGGGCCTAGCGTGTGCAAAATTGCAAGAACAAGGGCCTAGCGTGTGCAAAATTTCAGGAACAAGGGCCTACGTGTGCAAAATTGCAAGAACAAGGGCCTAGCGTGTGCCAAATAGCAAGAACAAGGGCCTAGCATGTGCAAAATTGCAAGAACAAGGGCCTAGCGTGTGCAAAATTGCAAGAACAAGGGCCTAGCGTGTGCAAAATTGCAAGAACAAGGGCCTAGCGTGTGCAAAATTGCAAGAACAAGGGCCTAGCGTGTGCAAAATTGCAAGAACAAGGGCCTAGTGTGCGCAAGATTGCAAGAACAAGGGCCTAGCGTGTGCAAAATTGCAAGAACAAGGGCCTAGCGTGTGCAAAATTGCAAGAACAAGGGCCTAGCGTGTGCAAAATAGCAAGAACAAGGGCCTAGCGTGTGCAAAATAGCAAGAACAAGGGCCTAGCGTGTGCAAAATTGCAAGAACAAGGGCCTAGCGTGTGCAAAATTGAAAGAACAAGGGCCCAGCGTGTGCAAAATTGCAAGAACAAGGTCCTAGCGTGTGCAAAATTGCAAGAACAAGGGCCTAGCGTGTGCAAAATTGCAAGAACAAGGGCCTAGCGTGTGCAAAATTGCAAGAACAAGGGTCGAGCGTGTACAAAATAGCAAGAACAAGGGCCTAGCGTGTGCAAAATTTCAAGAACAAGGGTCTAGCGTGTGCAATATAGCAAGAACAAGGGCCTAGCATGTGCAAAATTGCAAGAACAAGGGCCAAGCGTGTGCAAAATTGCAAGAACAAGGGCCTAGCGTGTGCAAAATTGCAAGAACAAGGGTCTAGCGTGTGCAAAATAGCAAGAACAAGGGCCTAGCGTGTGCAAAATTGCAAGAACAAGGGTCTAGCGTGTGCAAAATTGCAAGAACAAGGGCCTAGCGTGTGCAAAATTGCAAGAACAAGGGCCTAGCGTATGCAAAATTGCAAGAACAAGGGCCTAGCGTGTGCAAAATTGCGAGAACAAGGGCCTAGCGTGTGCAAAGTTGCAAGAACAAGGGTCTAGCGTGTGCAAAATAGCAACAACAATGGCCTAGCGTGTGGAAAATTGCAAGAACAAGGGTCTAGCGTGTGCAAAATAGCAAGAACAAGGGCCTAGCGTGTGCAAAATTGAAAGAACAAGGGGCTAGCGTGTGCAAAAAAGCAAGAACAAGGGCCTAGCGTGTGCAAAAAAGCAAGAACAAGGGCCTAGCGTGGGCAAAATTGCAAGAACAAGGGGCTAGCGTGTGCAAAATCGCATGAACTAGGGCCTAGCGTGTGCAAAATCGCATGAACTAGGGCCTAGCGTGTGCAAAATTGCAAGAACAAGGGCCTAGCGTGTGCAAAATTGCAAGAACAAGGGCCTAGCGTGTGCAAAGTAGCAAGAACAAGGGTCTAGCGTGTGCAAAGTAGCAAGAACAAGGGCCTAGCGTGTGCAAAATTGCAAGAACAAGGGCCTAGCGTGTGCAAAATAGCAAGAACAAGGGCCTAGCGTGTCCAAAATTTCAAGAACAAGGGTCTAGCGTGTGCAAAATAGGTAGAACAAGGGCCTAGCATGTGCAAAATTGCAAGAACAAGGCCCTAGCGTGTGCAAAATTGCAAGAACAAGGGCCTAGCGTGTGCAAACTTGAAAGAACAAGGGTCTAGCGTGTGCAAAATAGCAAGAACAAGGGCCTAGCCTGTGCAAAATAGCAAGAACAAGGGCCTAGCATGTGCAAAATTGCGAGAACAAGGGCCTAGCGTGTGCAAAATTGCAAGAACAAGGGTCTAGCGTGTGCAAAATAGCAACAACAATGGCCTAGCGTGTGCAAAATTGCAGGAACAAGGGTCTATCGTGTGCAAAATAGCAAGAACAAGGGCCTAGCGTGCGCAAGATTGCAAGAACAAGGGCCTAGCGTGCGCAAGATTGCAAGAACAAGGGCCTAACGTTTGCAAAATTGGAAGAACAAGGGCCTAGCGTGTGCAAAATTGCAAGAACAAGGGCCTAGCGTGTGCAAAATTGAAAGAACAAGGGTCTAGCGTGTGCAAAACAGCAAGAACAAGGGCATAGCGTTTGCAAAATTGCAAGAACAAGGGCCTAGCATGTGCAAAATTGCAAGAACAAGGGCCTAGCGTGTGCAAAATTGCATGAACTAGGGCCTAGCGTGTGCAAGATTGCAAGAACAAGGGCCTAGCGTGTGCAAATTTGCAAGAACAGGGGCCTAGCGTGTGTAAAATTGCAAGAACAAGGGTCTAGCGTGTGCAAAGTAGCAAGAACAAGGGCCTAGCGTATGCAAAATTGCAAGAACAAGGGTCTAGCGTGTGCAAAATAGCAAGAACAAGGGCCTAGCGTGTGCAAAATTGCAAAAACAAGGGTCTAGCGTGTGCAAAATAAAAAGAACAAGGGCCTAGCATGTGCAAAATTGCAAGGACAACAACCTAGCGTGTGCAAAATTGCAATAACAAGGGCCTAGCGTGTGCAAAATAAAAAGAACAAGGGCCTAGCGTGTGCAAAATTGCAAGAACAAGGGCCTAGCGAGTGCGAAATAGCAAGAGCAAGGGCCTAGCGTATGCAAAAAATCAAGAACAAATGCCTAGCTTTCGCGAAATAGCAAGAACGAGGGCCTAGCGTTTGCAAAATAGCAAGAACAAGGGCCTAGCGTGTGCAAAAAAAAAAGAATAAGGGCCTAGCATGTGCAAAATTGCAACAACAATGGCCTAGCGTGTGCAAAATTGCAGGAACAAGGGTCTAGCGTGTGCAAAATAGTAAGAACAAGGGCCTAGCGTGTGCAAAATTGCAGGAACAAGGGCCTAGCGTGTGCAAAATTGCAAGAACAAGGGCCTAGCGTGTGCAAAATTGCAAGAACAAGGGCCTAGCGTGTGCAAAATAGCAACACCAATGGCCTAGCGTGTGCAAAATTGCAAGAACAAGGGCCTAGCATGTGCAAAATTGCGAGAACAAGGGCCTAGCGTGTGCAAAATTGCAAGAACAAGGGTCTAGCGTGTGCAAAATAGCAACAACAATGGCCTAGCGTGTGCAAAATTGCAGGAACAAGGGTCTAGCGTGTGCAAAATAGCAAGAACAAGGGCCTAGCGTGTGCAAAATTGCAAGAACAAGGGCCTAGCGTGTGCAAAATTGCAAGAACAAGGGCCTAGCGTGTGCAAAATTGCAAGAACAAGGGTCTAGCGTGTGCAAAATAGCAACAACAATGGCCTATCGTGTGCAAAATTGAAAGAACAAGGGTCTAGCGTGTGCAAAATTGGAAGAACAAGGGCCTAGCGTGTGCAAAATTGCAAGAACAAGGGCCTAGCGTACGCAAGATTGCAAGAACAAGGGCATAACGTGTGCAAAATTGCAAGAACAAGGGCCTAGCGTGTGCAAAATTGCAAGAACAAGGGCCTAGCGTGTGCAAAATTGCAAGAACAAGGGCCTAGCGTGTGCAAAATTGCAATAACAAGGGCTTAGCGTGTGCAAAATAAAAAGAACAAGGGCCTAGCGTGTGCAAAATTGCAAGAACAAGGGCCTAGCGAGTGCGAAATAGCAAGAGCAAGGGCCTAGCGTATGCAAAAATTCAAGAACAAGGGCCTAGCTTTCGCGAAATAGCAAGAACGAGGGCCTAGCGTTTGCAAAATAGCAAGAACAAGGGCCTAGCGTGTGCAAAATAAAAAGAACAAGGGCCTAGCGTGTGCAAAATTGCAAGAACAAGGGCCTAGCGTGTGCAAAATGGCATGAACTAGGGCCTAGCGTGTGCAAAATTGCAAGAACAAGGTCCTAGCGTGTGCAAAATTGCAAGAACAAGGGCCTAGCTTGTGTAAAATTGCAAGAACAAGGGTCTAGCGTGTGCAAAGTAGCAAGAACAAGGGCCTAGCGTATGCAAAATTGCAAGAACAAGGGTCTAGCGTGTGCAAAATAGCAAGAACAACGACCTGGCGTGTCCAAAATTGCAAGAACAAGGGTCTAGCGTGTGCAAAATAGCAAGAACAAGGGCCTAGCATGTGCAAAATTGCAAGAACAAGGCCCTAGCGTGGGCAAAATTGCAAGAACAAGGGCCTAGCGTGTGCAAAATTGAAAGAACAAGGGTCTAGCGTGTGCAAAATAAAAAGAACAAGGGCCTAGCATGTGCAAAATTGCAAGAACAAGGGCCTAGCGTGTGCAAAATTGCAATAACAAGGGCCTAGCGTGTGCAAAATAAAAAGAACAAGGGCCTAGCGTGTGCAAAATTGCAAGAACAAGGGCCTAGCGAGTGCGAAATAGCAAGAGCAAGGGCCTAGCGTATGCAAAAAATCAAGAACAAGGGCCTAGCTTTCGCGAAATAGCAAGAACGAGGGCCTAGCGTTTGCAAAATAGCAAGAACAAGGGCCTAGCGTGTGCAAAATAATAAGAATAAGGGCCTAGCGTGTGCAAAATTGCAACAACAATGGCCTAGCGTGTGCAAAATTGCAGGAACAAGGGTCTAGCGTGTGCAAAATAGCAAGAACAAGGGCCTAGCGTGTGCAAAATTGCAGGAACAAGGGCCTAGCGTGTGCAAAATTGCAAGAACAAGGGCCTAGCGTGTGCAAAATTGCAAGAACAAGGGCCTAGCGTGTGCAAAATAGCAACACCAATGGCCTAGCGTGTGCAAAATTGCAAGAACAAGGGCCTAGCATGTGCAAAATTGCGAGAACAAGGGCCTAGCGTGTGCAAAATTGCAAGAACAAGGGTCTAGCGTGTGCAAAATAGCAACAACAATGGCCTAGCGTGTGCAAAATTGCAGGAACAAGGGTCTAGCGTGTGCAAAATAGCAAGAACAAGGGCCTAGCGTGTGCAAAATTGCAAGAACAAGGGCCTAGCGTGTGCAAAATTGCAAGAACAAGGGCCTAGCGTGTGCAAAATTGCAAGAACAAGGGTCTAGCGTGTGCAAAATAGCAACAACAATGGCCTATCGTGTGCAAAATTGAAAGAACAAGGGTCTAGCGTGTGCAAAATAGCAAGAACAAGGGCCTAGCGTGTGCAAAATTGGAAGAACAAGGGCCTAGCGTGTGCAAAATTGCAAGAACAAGGGTCTAGCATGTGCAAAATAGCGTGTGCAAAATTGCAAGAACAAGGGCCTAGCGTGTGCAAAATTGCAAGAACAAGGGCCTAGCGTACGCAAGATTGCAAGAACAAGGGCATAACGTGTGCAAAATTGCAAGAACAAGGGCCTAGCGTGTGCAAAATTGCAAGAACAAGGGCCTAGCGTGTGCAAAATTGCAAGAACAAGGGCCTAGCGTGTGCAAAATTGCAATAACAAGGGCTTAGCGTGTGCAAAATAAAAAGAACAAGGGCCTAGCGTGTGCAAAATTGCAAGAACAAGGGCCTAGCGAGTGCGAAATAGCAAGAGCAAGGGCCTAGCGTATGCAAAAATTCAAGAACAAGGGCCTAGCTTTCGCGAAATAGCAAGAACGAGGGCCTAGCGTTTGCAAAATAGCAAGAACAAGGGCCTAGCGTGTGCAAAATAAAAAGAACAAGGGCCTAGCGTGTGCAAAATTGCAAGAACAAGGGCCTAGCGTGTGCAAAATGGCATGAACTAGGGCCTAGCGTGTGCAAAATTGCAAGAACAAGGTCCTAGCGTGTGCAAAATTGCAAGA
The DNA here is from genome assembly GCA_948144175.1 of Closterium sp. NIES-65. NCBI lineage: Eukaryota > Viridiplantae > Streptophyta > Zygnematophyceae > Desmidiales > Closteriaceae > Closterium > Closterium sp. NIES-65. The sequence goes on along the minus strand of CANXME010000195.1, from coordinate 67,690 downwards.
ACAAGGGCCTAGCGTGTGTAAAATTGCAAGAACAAGGGTCTAGCGTGTGCAAAGTAGCAAGAACAAGGGCCTAGCGTATGCAAAATTGCAAGAACAAGGGTCTAGCGTGTGCAAAATAGCAAGAACAACGGCCTGGCGTGTCCAAAATTGCAAGAACAAGGGTCTAGCGTGTGCAAAATAGCAAGAACAAGGGCCTAGCATGTGCAAAATTGCAAGAACAAGGCCCTAGCGTGGGCAAAATTGCAAGAACAAGGGCCTAGCGTGTGCAAAATTGAAAGAACAAGGGTCTAGCGTGTGCAAAATAGCAAGAACAAGGGCCTAGCGTGTGCAAAATAGCAAGAACAAGGGCCTAGCATGTGCAAAATTGCGAGAACAAGGGCCTAGCGTGTGCAAAATTGCAAGAACAAGGGTCTAGCGTGTGCAAAATAGCAACAACAATGGCCTAGCGTGTGCAAAATTGCAGGAACAAGGGTCTAGCGTGTGCAAAATAGCAAGAACAAGTGCCTAGCGTGTGCAAAATTGCAAGAACAAGGGCCTAGCGTGTGCAAAATTGCAAGAACAAGGGCCTAGCGTGTGCAAAATTGCGAGAACAAGGGCCTAGCGTGTGCAAAATTGCAAGAACAAGGGTCTAGCGTGTGCAAAATAGCAACAACAATGGCCTAGCGTGTGCAAAATTGCAAGAACAAGGGTCTAGCGTGTGCAAAATAGCAAGAACAAGGGCCTAGCGTGTGCAAAATTGGAAGAACAAGGGCCTAGCGTGTGCAAAATTGCAAGAACAAGGGTCAAGCGTGTGCAAAATAGCGTGTGCAAAATTGCAAGAACAAGGGCCTAGCGTGTGCAAAATTGCAAGAACAAGGGCCTAGCGTGCGCAAGATTGCAAGAACAAGGGCATAACGTGTGCAAAATTGCAAGAACAAGGGCCTAGCGTGTGCAAAATTGGAAGAACAAGGGCCTAGCGTGTGCAAATCTGCAAGAACAAGGGTCTAGCGTGTGCAAAATAGCGTGTGCAAAATTGCAAGAACAAGGGCCTAGCGTGTGCAAAATTGCAAGAACAAGGGCCTAGCGTGCGCAAGATTGCAAGAACAAGGGCATAACGTGTGCAAAATTGGAAGAACAAGGGCCTAGCGTGTGCAAAATTGCAAGAACAAGGGCCTAGCGTGTGCAAAATTGAAAAGACAAGGGGCTAGCGTGTGCAAAAAAGCAAGAACAAGGGCCTAGCGTGTGCAAAATTGCAAGAACAAGGGGCTAGCGTGTGCAAAATTGCAAGAACAAGGGCCTAGCGTGTGCAAAATCGCATGAACTAGGGCCTAGCGTGTGCAAAATTGCAAGAACAAGGGCCTAGCGTGTGCAAAATTGCAAGAACAAGGGCCTAGCGTGTGTAAAATTGCAAGAACAAGGGTCTAGCGTGTGCAAAGTAGCAAGAACAAGGGCCTAGCGTATGCAAAATTGCAAGAACAAGGGCCTAGCGTGTGCAAAATTCCAAGAACAAGGGCCTAGCGTGTGCAAAATTGCAAGAACAAGGGCCTAGCATGTGCAAAATTGCAAGAGCAAGGGCCTAGCGTGTGCAAAATTGCAAGAACAAGGGCCTAGCGTGTGCAAAATTGCAACAACAAGGGCCTAGCGTGTGCAAAATTGCAACAACAAGGGCCTAGCGTGTGCAAAATTGCAAGAACAAGGGCCTAGCGTGTGCAAAATTGCAAGAACAAGGGCCTAGCATGTGCAAAATTGCAAGAGCAAGGGCCTAGCGTGTGCAAAATTGCAAGAACAAGGGCCTAGCGTGTGCAAAATTGCAACAACAAGGGCCTAGCGTGTGCAAAATTGCAAGAACAAGGGCCTAGCGTGTGCAACATTGCAAGAACAAGGGCCTAGCATGTGCAAAATTGCAAGAGCAAGGGCCTAGCGTGTGCAAAATTGCAAGAACAAGGGCCTAGCGTGTGCAAAATTGCAACAACAAGGGCCTAGCGTGTGCAAAATTGCAAGAACAAGGGCCTAGCGTGTGCAACATTGCAAGAACAAGGGCCTAGCGTGTGCAAAATTGCCATAACAAGGACCTAGCGTGTGCAAAATTGCAAGAACAAGGGTCTAGCGTGTGCAAAATAGCAATAACAAGGGCCTAGCGTGTGCAAAATTGCCATAACAAGGACCTAGCGTGTGCAAAATTGCAAGAACAAGGGTCTAGCGTGTGCAAAATAGCAATAACAAGGGTCTTGCGTGTGCAAAATAGCGTGTGCAAAATTGCAAGAACAAGGGCCTAGCGTGTGCAAAATTGCAAGAACAAGGGCCTAGCGTGTGCAAAATTGCAAGAACAAGGGCCTAGCATGTGCAAAATTGCAAGAGCAAGGGCCTAGCGTGTGCAAAATTGCAAGAACAAGGGCCTAGCGTGTGCAAAATTGCAACAACAAGGGCCTAGCGTGTGCAAAATTGCAAGAACAAGGGCCTAGCGTGTGCAACATTGCAAGAACAAGGGCCTAGCGTGTGCAAAATTGCCATAACAAGGACCTAGCGTGTGCAAAATTGCAAGAACAAGGGTCTAGCGTGTGCAAAATAGCAATAACAAGGGCCTAGCGTGTGCAAAATTGCAAGAACAAGGGTCAAGCATGTGCAAAATAGCAAGAACAAGGGCCTAGCGTGTGCAAAATTGCAAGAACAAGGGCCTAGCATGTGCAAAATTGCAAAAACAAGGGCCTAGCGTGCGCAAGATTGGAAGAACAAGGGCCTAGCGTGTGCAAAATTGCAACAACAAGGGCCTAGCGTGTGCAAAATTGCAAGAACAAGGGCCTAGCGTGTGCAACATTGCAAGAACAAGGGCCTAGCGTGTGCAAAATTGCCATAACAAGGACCTAGCGTGTGCAAAATTGCAAGAACAAGGGTCTAGCGTGTGCAAAATAGCAATAACAAGGGCCTAGCGTGTGCAAAATTGCAAGAACAAGGGTCAAGCATGTGCAAAATAGCAAGAACAAGGGCCTAGCGTGTGCAAAATTGCATGAACAAGGGCCTAGCATGTGCAAAATTGCAAGAACAAGGGCCTAGCGTGCGCAAGATTGGAAGAACAAGGGCCTAGCGTGTGCAAAATTGCAAGAACAAGGGCCTAGCGTGTGCAAAATTGCAAGAACAAGGGCCTAGCGTTTGCAAAATTGCAAGAACAAGGGCCTAGCGTGTGCAAAATTGAAAGAACAAGGGCCTAGCGTGTGCAAAATAAAAAGAACAAGGGCCTAGCGTGTGCAACATTGCAAGAACAAGGGCCTAGCGTGTGCAAAATTGCCATAACAAGGACCTAGCGTGTGCAAAATTGCAAGAACAAGGGTCTAGCGTGTGCAAAATAGCAATAACAAGGGCCTAGCGTGTGCAAAATTGCAAGAACAAGGGTCAAGCATGTGCAAAATAGCAAGAACAAGGGCCTAGCGTGTGCAAAATTGCAAGAACAAGGGCCTAGCATGTGCAAAATTGCAAGAACAAGGGCCTAGCGTGCGCAAGATTGGAAGAACAAGGGCCTAGCGTGTGCAAAATTGCAACAACAAGGGCCTAGCGTGTGCAAAATTGCAAGAACAAGGGCCTAGCGTGTGCAACATTGCAAGAACAAGGGCCTAGCGTGTGCAAAATTGCCATAACAAGGACCTAGCGTGTGCAAAATTGCAAGAACAAGGGTCTAGCGTGTGCAAAATAGCAATAACAAGGGCCTAGCGTGTGCAAAATTGCAAGAACAAGGGTCAAGCATGTGCAAAATAGCAAGAACAAGGGCCTAGCGTGTGCAAAATTGCATGAACAAGGGCCTAGCATGTGCAAAATTGCAAGAACAAGGGCCTAGCGTGCGCAAGATTGGAAGAACAAGGGCCTAGCGTGTGCAAAATTGCAAGAACAAGGGCCTAGCGTGTGCAAAATTGCAAGAACAAGGGCCTAGCGTTTGCAAAATTGCAAGAACAAGGGCCTAGCGTGTGCAAAATTGAAAGAACAAGGGCCTAGCGTGTGCAAAATAAAAAGAACAAGGGCCTAGCGTGTGCAAAATTGCAAGAACAAGGGCCTAGCGAGTGCGAAATAGCAAGAGCAAGGGCCTAGCGTATGCAAAAAATCAAGAACAAGGGCCTAGCTTTCGCGAAATAGCAAGAACGAGGGCCTAGCGTTTGCAAAATAAAAAGAACAAGGGCCTAGCGTGTGCAAAATTGCAAGAACAAGGGCCTAGCGTGTGCAAAATCGCATGAACTAGGGCCTAGCGTGTGCAAAATTGCAAGAACAAGGGCCTAGCGTCTGCAAAATTGCAAGAACAAGGGCCTAGCGTGTGTAAGATTGCAAGAACAAGGGTCTAGCGTGTGCCAAGTAGCAAGAACAAGGGCCTAGCGTATGCAAAATTGCAAGAACAAGGGTCTAGCGTGTGCAAAATAGCAAGAACAAGGGCCTAGCGTGTCCAAAATTGCAATAACAAGGGTCTAGCGTGTGCAAAATAGCAAGAACAAGGGCCTAGCATGTGCAAAATTGCAAGAACAAGGCCCTAGCGTGTGCAAAATTGCAAGAACAAGGGCCTAGCGTGTGCAAAATTGAAAGAACAAGGGTCTAGCGTGTGCAAAATAGCAAGAACAAGGGCCTAGCGTGTGCAAAATAGCAAGAACAATGGCCTAGCATGTGCAAAATTGCGAGAACAAGGGCCTAGCGTGTGCAAAATTGCAAGAACAAGGGTCTAGCGTGTGCAAATTAGCAACAACAATGGCCTAGCGTGTGCAAAATTGCAGGAACAAGGGTCTAGCGTGTGCAAAATAGCAAGAACAAGGGCCTAGCGTACGCAAAATTGCAAGAACAAGGGCCTAGCGTGCGCAAGATTGCAAGAACAAGGGCCTAACGTGTGCAAAATTGGAAGAACAAGGGCCTAGCGTGTGCAAAATTGCAAGAACAAGGGCCTAGCGTGTGCAAAATTGCAAGAACAAGGGCATAGCGTGTGCAAAATTGCAAGAACAAGGGCCAAGCGTGTGCAAAATTGCGAGAACAAGGGCATAGCGTGTGCAAAATTGCAAGAACAAGGGTCTAGCGTGTGCAAAATAGCAACAACAATGGCCTAGCGTGTGCAAAATTGCAAGAACAAGGGTCTAGCTTGTGCAAAAAAGCAAGAACAAGGGCCTAGCATGTGCAAAATTGGAAGAACAAGGGCCTAGCGTGTGCAAAATTGCAAGAACAAGGGTCTAGCGTGTGCAAAATAGCGTGTGCAAAATTGCAAGAACAAGGGCCTAGCGTGTGCAAAATTGCAAGAACAAGGGCCTAGCGTGCGCAAGATTGCAAGAACAAGGGCATAACGTGTGCAAAATTGCAAGAACAAGGGCCTAGCGTGTGCAAAATTGCAAGAACAAGGGCCTAGCGTGTGCAAAATTGAAAAGACAAGGGGCTAGCGTGTGCAAAAAAGCAAGAACAAGGGCCTAGCGTGTGCAAAATTGCAAGAACAATGGGCTAGCGTGTGCAACATTGCAAGAACAAGGGCCTAGCGTGTGCAAAATCGCATGAACTAGGGCCTAGCGTGTGCAAAATTGCAAGAACAAGGGCCTAGCGTGTGCAAAATTGCAAGAACAAGGGCCTAGCGTGTGTAAAATTGCAAGAACAAGGGTCTAGGGTGTGCAAAGTAGCAAGAACGAGGGCCTAGCGTATTCAAAATTGCAAGAACAAGGGCCTAGCGTGTGCAAAATTCCAAGAACAAGGGTCTTGCGTGTTCAAAATAGCGTGTGCAAAGAGGCAAGAACAAGGGCCCAGCGTGTGCAGAATTGCAAGAACAAGGGACTAGCGTGTGCAAAATTGCAAGAACAAGGGCCTAGCATGTGCAAAATTGCAAGAACAAGGGCCTAGCATGTGCAAAATTGCAAGAACAAGGGCCTAGCGTGTGCAAAATTGCAACAACAAGGGCCTAGCGTGTGCAAAATTGCAAGAACAAGGGCCTAGCGTGTGCAACATTGCAAGAACAAGGGCCTAGCGTGTGCACAATTGCAAGAACAAGGGCCTAGCGTGTGCAAAATTGCAAGAACAAGGGTCTAGCGTGTGCAAAATAGCAACAACAAGGGCCTAGCGTGTGCAAAATTGCAAGAACAAGGGTCAAGCATGTGCAAAATAGCAAGAACAAGGGCCTAGCGTGTGCAAAATTGCAAGAACAAGGGCCTAGCATGTGCGAAATTGCAAGAACAAGGGCCTAGCGTGCGCAAGATTGGAAGAACAAGGGCCTAGCGTGTGCAAAATTGCAAGAACAAGGGCCTAGCGTGTGCAAAATTGCAAGAACAAGGGCCTAGCGTGTGCAAAATTGCAAGAACAAGGGCCTAGCGTGTGCAAAATTGAAAGAACAAGGGCCTAGCGTGTGCAAAATAAAAAGAACAAGGGCCTGGCGTGTGCAAAATTGCAAGAACAAGGGCCTATCAAGTGCGAAATAGCAAGAGCAAGGGCCTAGCTTATGCAAAAAATCAAGAACAAGGGCCTAGCTTTCGCGAAATAGCAAGAACGAGGGCCTAGCGTTTGCAAAATAGCAAGAACAAGGGCCTAGCGTGTGCAAAATAAAAAGAACAAGGGCCTAGCGTGTGCAAAATAAAAAGAACAACGGCCTAGCGTGTGCAAAATTGCAAGAACAAGGGCCTAGCGAGTGCAAAATAGCAAGAGCAAGGGCCTAGCGTGTGCAAAAAATCAGGAACAAGGGCCTAGCGTTCGCGAAATAGCAAGAACAAGGGCCTAGCGTGTGCAAAAAAAAAAGGAACAAGGGTCTAGCATGTGCAAAATTGCAAGAACAAGGGCCTAGCGTGTGCAAAATAAAAAGAACAAGGGCATAGCGTGTGCAAAATAGCAAGAACAAGGGCCTAGCGTGTGCAAAATACATAGAACAAGGGCCTAGCGTGTGCAAAATAAAAAGAACAAGGGCCTAGCGTGTGCAAAATTGCAAGAACAAGGGCCTAGCGTTTGCAAAATTGCAAGAACAACGGCCTAGCGAGTGCAAAATAGCAAAAGCAAGGGCCTAGCGTGTGCAAAAAATCAAGAACAAGGGCCTAGCGTTCGCAAAATAGCAAGAACAAGGGCCTAGCGTGTGCAAAATAAAAAGAACAAGGGTCTAGCATGTGCAAAATTGCAAGAACAAGGGCCTAGCGTGTGCAAAATAAAAAGAACAAGGGCATAGCGTGTGCAAAATAAAAAGAACAAGAGCCTAGCGTGTGCAAAATAAAAAGAACAAGGGCCTAGCGTGTGCAAAATTGCAAGAACAAGGGCCTAGGATGTGCAAAATTGCAAGAACAAGGGCCTAGCGAGTGCAAAATAGCAAGAGCAGGGGCCTAGCGTGTGCAAAAAATCAAGAACAAGGGCCTAGCGTTCGCGAAATAGCAAGAACAAGGGCCTAGCGTGTGCAAAATAAAAAGAACAAGGGCATGGCGTGTGCAAAATAGCAAGAACAAGGGCCTAGCGTGTGCAAAATAAAAAGAACAAGGGCCTAGCGTGTGCAAAATAAAAAGAACAAGGGCCTAGCGTATGCAAAATTGCAAGAACAAGGGCCTACCGTGTGCAAAATAGCAAGAACAAGGGCCTAGCGAGTGCAAAATAGCAAGAGCAAGGGCCCAGCGTGTGCCAAAAATCAAGAACAAGGGCCTAGCGTTCGCGAAATAGCAAGAACAAGGGCCTAGCGTGTGCAAAATAGAAAGAACAAGGGTCTAGCATGTGCAAAATTGAAGGAACAAGGGCCTAGCGTGTGCAAAATAAAAAGAACAAGGGCATAGCGTGTGCAAAATAAAAAGAACAAGGGCATAGCGTGTGCAAAAAAAAAAGAACAAGAGCCTAGCGTGTGCAAAATAAAAAGAACAAGGGCCTAGCGTGTGCAAAATTGCAAGAACAAGGGCCTAGCATGTGCAAAATTGCAAGAACAAGGGCCTAGCGAGTGCAAAATAGCAAGAGCAGGGGCCTAGCGTGTGCAAAAAATCAAGAACAAGGGCCTGGCGTGTGCAAAATAAAAAGGAACAAGGGCATAGCGTGTGCAAAATAGCAAGAACAAGGGCCTAGCGTGTGCAAAATAAAAAGAACAAGGGCCTAGCATGTGCAAAAGAAAAAGAACAAGGGCCTAGCGTGTGCAAAATTGCAAGAACAAGGGCCTAGCATGTGCAAAATTGCAAGAACAAGGGCCTAGCGAGTGCAAAATAGCAAGACGAAGGGCCTAGCGTGTGCAAAACATCAAGAACAAGGGCCTAGCATTCGCGAAATAGCAAGAACAAGGGCCTAGCGTGTGCAAAATAAAACGAACAAGGGTCTAGCATGTGCAAAATTGCAAGAACAAGGGCCTAGCTTGTGCAAAAAAAAAAAAACAAGGGCATAGCGTGTGCAAAATAGCAAGAACAAGGGCCTAGCGTGTGCAAAATAAAAAGAATAAGGACCTAGCGTGTGCAAAATAATAAGAGCAAGGGCCTAGCGTGTGCAAAATTGCAAGAACAAGGGCCTAGCGTGTGCAAAATTGCAAGAACAAGGGCCTAGCAAGTGCAAAATAGCAAGAGCAAGGGCCTAGCGTGTGCAAAAAATCAACAACAAGGGTCTAACATTCGCGAAATAGCAAGAACAATGTCCTAGCGTGTGCAAAATAAAAAGAACAAGGGTCTAGCATGTGCAAAATTGCAAGAACAAGGGCCTAGCGTGTGCAAAATAAAAAGAACAAGGGCACAGCGTGTGCAAAATAGCAAGAACAAGGGCCTAGCATGTGCAAAATAAAAAGAACTTAGGCCTAGCGTGTGCAAAATTGCAAGAACAAGGGCCTAGCGTGTGCAAAATTGCAAGAACAGGGGCCTAGCATGTGCAAAATTGCAAGAACAAGGGCCTAGCGATTGCAAAATAGCAAGAGCGGGGGCCTAGCGTGTGCAAAAAAATAAGAACAAGGGCCTAGCGTTCGCGAAATAGCAAGAACAAGGGCCTAGCATGTGCAAAAGAAAAAGAAGAAGGGCCTAGCGTCTGCAAAATAAAAAGAACAAGGGCCTAGCGTGTGCAAAAGAAAAAGAACAAGGGCCTAGCGTGTGCAAAATTGCAAGAACAAGGGCCTAGCGTGTGCAAAATTGCAAGAACAAGGGCCTAGCGAGTGCAAAATAGCAAGACAAGGGGCCTAGCGTGTGCAAACAATCAAGAACAAGGGCCTAGCGTTCGCGAAATAGCAACAACAAGGGCCTAGCGTGTGCAAAATAAAAAGAACGAGGGTCTAGCATGTGCAAAATTGCAAGAACAAGGGCCTAGCGTGTGCAAAATAAAAAGAACAAGGGCATAGCGTGTGCAAAATAGCAAGAACAAGGGCCTAGCGTGTGCAAAATAAAAAGAACAAGGGCCTAGCGTGTGCAAAATAAAAAGAACAAGGGCCTAGCGTGTGCAAAATTGCAAGAACAAGGGCCTAGCGTGCGCAAAATTGCAAGAACAAGGGCCTAGCGAGTGCAAAATAGCAAGCGCAAGGGCCTAGCGTGTGCCAAAAATCAAGAACAAGGGCCTAGCGTTCGCGAAAAATCAAGAACAAGGGCCTAGCGTGTGCAAAATAAAAAGAACAAGGGTCTAGCATGTGCAAAATTGCAAGAACAAGGTGTGAAGTAAGGAAAACAGGAATGAAATGACTAAGGAAAGATTGGGTACAAATACAACCCTAGAAACCCTGTACCCCATATGTGCTACCCCACTATAGCCTAGAAACATGCATCAGCTATAATACTCTGACACACCCCCATAGGCTAAGTGGGGGAGAACAAGGGGTCACAAGACCAGTCAAGCAAAGCAAAGCAAAGCAAGCTCAGGGTGGATCACAAAGTCACCACACAGTCCGAGCACAAGAGCAGGGCCAGAGGCCAGTTCACATGCAGGAGTACAGACATATATATAAAACTAGACAAGCAAGAGCAGGTATATATATATGTCACAGTACACGTGAAGTCAAGAGGAGAGCAAGTTAGGCAAGACAGGTACAAGACCCAGCTGGGTGCAAAAGCGCTGATGGTCACAAGGCGCGAGTGCCTTGGTGAACACATCAGCAGTGTTGGCCTCAGAGGCCATGTACGCAAGTCGCAACTGACCACGCTGCTGCAGCTCACGAGCAAGGAAGTAGCGGAGAGCAATGTGCTTCGTTCTGTGCTCCAAGCGCTGCTCTCGACACAAGGCCAGCATGGCCTTGTTGTCTACGTACAGCACTGGAGGAGAACGAGGCGGCTCTCCAAGGTCAGTCAGCAGGTAGGTGAGCCAGCGAAGCTCCTGTGCAGCCATGGCCCCGGCGTAGATCTCAGCCTCACAACTGGAGCCGAGAACCGAAGACGAGCGAGTAGACCGCCACGAGACAGAGCCGGAACCAAGGCTGAAGGTGTAACCCTGTGACGACCGCTGCGTAGCCTGGTCGTCAGCCCAAGAAGCGTCCGCGTGGCCGGTAAGGACCACTGGACTCCGCCCTCCAAGCACTAGCCCCATGCCCGACGTACTGCACAGGTAGCGCAATACCCTCTTCGCTGCAGCCATGTGCTCCGGTCTGTGTCTCCCAGGAGCAACATAGCGTGCAAGAATGCTCAGAGGGTATGCAAGGTCAGGTCGTGTGCAGGTCATCAGGTACATGAGGCAGCCAACAAGCTCTGCATACGGACCACTCGACTCTACGGACTCATCCGAAGGCAGAGCTGAGAGTGAGTGGCGAGTAGGCAGAGGAGTGGCCTGAGGCGAGGAGTACGTGAAGCCGAAGCGCTGAAGGACCTGCTGCACCATGTGTGACTGAGTCAAGGTAATGGTGCGGCGTGCTCTGTCCCGAGTGATCTGCAAGCCAAGGTAGCTGCGCAGTTCACCCAGGTCTGTGCACGTGTGTCTCTTCAGCAGCTCGGACTTCACGTAGGCGAGTCCAGCAGTGTCCGCTGTGGCAAAGACCAAGTCGTCGACATACACGAGGATGTAGAACGGCGGCAGGGAAGTGTCGGTGCGAAGAAACAGCGACGGGTCAGCAGTAGAAGGAGCAAACCCAAGAGCCGCAAGCGTAGTCCTCAGTGTGTCGTGCCACTCACGCGGTGCCTGGCGGAGACCGTAGACTGGCCGTCGGAGGCTCCACTGGGTGCCAGGAGGGAAAGTCCCAGTGAAGCCAGGTGGACGGCGAAGCCAGATCTCCTCGTGCAGGCAAGAACGCAGTGCTGAAGTCGAGAGAGTGAAGCTCGTAGTCGCGCTGAGCGGCTATGTGCAGCAGCACCCGAAGAGTAGTCATCTTCGGGGTGGGAGAGAAGGTCTGAAAGTAGTCAACTCCCTGCCGCTGACTGAAGCCACGAGCAACGTACCGTGCCTTGAAGACAGGTGGAGAGCCCGGCGGCCGCTTCACCCTGAAGATCCACATGCCACTGACGATGTTCGCCCCAGGAGGGGGAAACGCGTCAACGTAGGTGCCTGTGGACTTCCAGGAAGCCATCTCTGCATCCATAGCTGCCTGCCACTGAGAGGAGTAGGGACCCTCTACGGCCTCCGCGTAAGAACGCGGAGTCGGGATGTCTAGTGCATCCGGGTCTCCCTCAGGGGCAAGCAGTACAGACGCGAGATGAGGTGAAGCAGCCGCTAGACACTGTAACTCCTCCTGCCTGTCCTCTAGGACGTCCGTGCCAAGAGCACACTCACCCCCGACGGACGGAGGACAGACAGACGCAGACTCAGCAACAAGACTAGCAGCGTAGTCGAGACGACAGCGAGCAGCAAAGTCGACGAGCTCAGCGACTAGAGCAGACGCAGCAGTGGACTCAAAAGAGGGGTCAGTGACGACAGTAGCAAGCAGACGCGTGACAGTAGGACTGGCAGCACGAAGAGAGTCCGACTCAGGGTCGGCAAGCGCAGGAAGAGAGGACTCAGGAGGAGAAGGCAAAGGGGCACGCAGAGGAGCAGTGGACGGACGCAAGGACATATGGTGTGTGCCAGGGACAGGAGGAGGACGCTGACGCGAACTGCGACCACTAGCGCGAGCAGCACGAACAGGCGACGCGGGACGAGACGCAGGCTCACGACGCTCAGCCAGACCTCCAGTAGGACCAGTGTAAGGAGAGGGAGCAGGCAGTGGAGAGGAAGGCTCCAGCAGGGACTGCGACTGGACAGGCGGTGGACCCTCTACTAGAGGAGAAAGACCAAGAACCTGCTGCAGGAGCGGAACGAAGTACGGCCGAGGCCGCGCGGCAGCTCCAGACTCAGCAGGGACAGCACCACCACCCTCAGCGTCAGCACCAGCGCCACCCACACCTCCAGCGGCAGGACCAACAGCAGTAGGCTCAGCACCAACGCCCTCAGCAGCTCCAGCTCCAGGAGGACCCGCAGGTCCAGCAGCTCCGGGACCGGCAGCACCCGCACCCTCGACGGTCGAAGAAGCTCCAGCTCCAGCTCCAGTAGCACCTCCGGACGCAGCAGCACGCCTCCAGCGGCGAGCGAACCACTCGCGCAGCTCCTGCGGAGAGAGGGGCTCCCGGCGAGACGCAGCAGCAGGAGAAACCCCAGGCTCAGTAGCTCCAGACGCAGCACCCCCAGGCTCAGCAGCTCCCAGCACAGCACCCCCAGGCTCAGCAGCTCCCGACCCAGCACCCCCAGACCTAGCACCTCCAGGCACAGCACCCCCCGGCTCAGCACCCCAAGGCTCCGCACCCTCCGCAGTAGCACCCTCAGGCCCAGCACCCCCGGCAGTAGCACCCCCAGGCTAAGCACCCCCGCGCACAGCACCCCCAGAGTCAGCACCCCCAGGCTCAGCACCCGCAGCAGCACCAGAGTCACCAGTAACCTCGACCGGGTCAACGGCGTCTACCTGGGACACACCTGAGGGGGCAGGAACCTGAGGGGGGAGGGGGTCTACCGGGGGGGGAACCGGCACAAGGAAGTCCGGGGGAGGGGGGAGGGAAGGAGTGCGGTAGGGGAAGAGACGGTAGAAGGGGACTGACTCGTCGAACGTGACGTCCTGGGAGGACAGAACACGACGAGAGGAGGGGTGGTAAAACTGCCACCCTGGGGCGTCAGTGGGGAAGCCAAGGAAGACACAGGGAGCAGCACGAGGGGACAGCTTGTCCGCAGACAAGTCGCGGACAAACGCCCGAGATCCCCAGACACGGAACACAGACGCATCGCCAACCTTCCCCGTCCACAGCAAGACTGGGGACATCGCAGGCCGAGAGACCCGGGGGTGAAGGTTGAGCTGATGCGCCGCGTACCTCACCGCAAACGGCCACAGAAAATGGGGGGCAGCCGCATGCATCATGGACGTACGAGCGACATCCATGACCATGCCAATGCGGCGCTCAGCAATCCCATTTTGCTGTGGTGAGTCCGGAAGCGTGAAGGTCTGGCGGATCCCCCGCGCACGACAGTAGTCCCGCAGAAGGCGAGAAGAGAACTCTCCGCCTCTGTCCGAGTGCAGACGCAGAACAGGAAAGTCCGAGCCGAAGCTCTTCCTGTGCTGGAGACGAGCCTCGCGGATCCAGTCGATCAGCACCTCAGTGACCGCACCCTTGCTGCGCAAGGGGAGGACTGTGGTGTAACGCGAGTAGTCGTCAACCACCAACAGGAAGTAGCGCTCGTAACCCTGCCCACGGACGGGGGCTGGGCCCCACACATCCATGTGAAGCGTCTGCAGGGGAGCCTCTGTCGAGGGGAAGTGGGAGGAGTGAGGAGTAGCCCGGAGGCGACCCTCGACACAGGGGACACAGGAAGGTCCTGGCCCGGAGGGGAGAGGAGGGAGAGACTTGGGAAGACCAGAGACAAGGACACGGGAAGCCATGCTCCGAAGACGGGGCAAGGAGGGGTGGCCAAGACGGTGGTGCCACAGGAGAGTCTCGTGAGACAGGAGGCGACAAGAACAGGGGGCAGACTCAGGACCTGACCGGGACGCAGCAGCAAGCACCTGACCTGACGCAGCTACCTGACCGGACGCAGGGACAGGAGGAGACGAAGTGGTCAGGGTGTAGAGACTCGACCCCGGCCGACGCGAGAAGGTGGCTAGGTGTCGGCCTGTGCGTGCGTCCGTGCAGTGGGTCTCCCGCTGACTCGCAGGAGTTAACTGGTGAACCCCCGCATCCTGGAGGGCTGCACCACTCACCAAGTTCGTAGAGAACGAGGGAAGGTACAGACCAGACAGGGTGCCCGAAGGGGCAGCCGGACACGGGAGGACAGTGGAGAAGTGAGACAGGACAGGACCCCCAGAGGGGTCAGCAAGGGAGACCACAACCGGCCGGCCGAGCGGCGTAAGGGTAGTGCGGTCTCGAAAGAAGGAGCGAGAAGCGCCGGAGTCAAGTGTGAAAGTGAGGGAGGACGAGGACGACGCAGTACCTGAGAGCGCAGTCTCACCAGTACCTGAGAGCACATACGCACTGGCACCTAGAGCAGCAGCCTCACAAGCACCTAGCGCAGCAGTACCAATGCCCGGGTCGGGCTGGAAACAACGGTAACCCTCATTCTCCTCACTATAATCCACAACATACATAGCAGCAAGGATAGCATCAAAATCAAGATCAAAGATCGCTACACCAGCCCTGAGAAGCTCATCCCAGCGAGGGATCTCACTAGCCCCAGGGAACTGCTGACGCCAAGCGTCCACCTCCACACTGGGTGGCGTGGGCACCCCCACACTGCTCACCCGCGCGGTCGCCGGAACGAAGAACGTAGGTGCAGGGACCAGTACCCCCACCCCTCTGACGCCCAGCGTACCACTCACGAAGCTGCTGAGGCGGAGGGATGTCCCGCTACGCTGCTGAGTACCACCTCGACCAGCTCCACCTCCTCCACCACCACCGCCTCCTCCGCTGCCGCCTCCACCGCCTCCACCTCCGCCGCCTCCACCACCGCCGCTGCCTCCACCACCACCGCTGGCACCACCACCACCGTCTCCGCCACTGCTGCCACCACCACCACCACTCCCGCCACTAGTCCCGCCGCCACCCCCACTCCCTCCGCCGCCACCGCCGCCACCGCCACCGCTCCCTCCAGCTCCACCCGCGCCCTTGCCCCCCTTGCCCTTGCTGGAGCGACGTCTCCCACTAGGGGCAGACGCCGCGCCGACCGACTCAAGACCAAGCAGGTCGGCAGCAGCAGCAGAGGCAACAGAGGGCAGCAAGGGGGAAGGAGAGCACCCCTCAAAGATGGGGGTGCGAGGGTCACCACGAGAAGCACCTACAGCGACTATGCTCTTCTCCGCTGCGAGGAGGGCCTTCTCGAGGAGGTCGACGGTGAGGGTGGTGGGACAGACTGCGAGAAAGTGGTCCCTGACGACGCGAAGGGAGTCAGGGAGTCGCGCGACTACGTAGTAGAGAGCGATGTACATGGGGGGGGGGGTTCTTAGCGCAGAACTCAGCAGGAAGGGCGGCGCGGTAGCGAGTGTCACTAGTGCGGAGGTGCGTAATGAGGTCAGCGACAGTGGGAAAGGCAGAGAGGTCAGGAAAGAGGTAGGGAAGCATGAGACGGCTCAGTGCAGCAGTGGCAGGGGAGGAGTAGCGCGCAACTACAGCGTCGTACAAGGTGTGAGCACACTTGTACTGACTAAAGTGCGCACGCTCAGAGGTAGGGAGGTGGCGACGCACAGCAAGACGTGCAGCAGCATCGCGGGTGGCCCACTTAGAGCGGACAGTGGGATCAGCATCAGCAGCAGGAGCAGGAGAGGCGCCAGAGGTGAGGTCAAAGAGAGAAAGGTCGTCAGCCCTGTCGCACTGTAAGAACAGCTGCAGGTCGTCTAACCAGACCTCAAAATCAATGGCGCGACCCTCAGCGTCAAAAGCTAGGACACTAGGGGTAGCCATGGCGACGACAGCGACGCAGTGCAAGCAGTAGGGAAAGAGCTCGCAGTGTCAGTAGGACTGTGCTCACCAGGCAGGGCAGGTCGTGCAGCTATGCAGAAAGGCGGCTCAGCGACCGGGCGGCTCGGGTGCACAGCGGCTCGGCTCCCGGGCGGCTCGGCGGCTGGGCGGCTCGGCTCCCGGGCGGCTCGGCGGTAGGGCGGCTCGGGTGCAGGGCGGCTCGGCTCCCGGGCGGCTCGGCAGCAGGGCGGCTCGGGTCCCGGGCGGCTCGGCGTTGGGCGGCTCGGCTCCCGGGCGGTTCGGCTGCTGGGGCGGCTCGGCCGGGAGATGCAGGGGCGGGGCCGTCAGGTGCAGCGGCAGGTCGACCGGTGCAGTGGCGGGCCGGCAGGTGCAGGGGCAGGCCGGCAGGTCTAGCGGCGGACCGGCAGGTGCAGGCGGCGGGCCGTAGGGTGCAGCGGCGGGCCGTAGGGTGCAGCGGCGGGCCGTAGGGTGCAGCGGCGGGCCGGCAGGTGCAGCGGCGGGCCGGCAGGTGCAGCGGCAGGGCCGTCAGGTGAAGCGGCGGGCCGCTGGGTGCAGCGGCGGGCCGACAGGTGCAGCGGGGGGGCCGTCAGAGGCGGCGGGCCGCTGGGTGCAGCGGCGGGCCGGCAGGTGCAGCGGCGGGCCGGCAGGAGCAGCGGCGGGCCGGTAGGAGCAGCGGCGGGGCCGTCAGGTGAGGCGGCGGGCCGGCAGGAGCAGCGGCGGGCCGTAGGGTGCAGCGGCGGGGCCGTCAGAGGCGGCGGGCCGGTAGGAGCAGCGGCGGGGCCGTCAGAGGCGGCGGCGGGGCCGCGACAGTAGAGGCGGGGCCGCGTCAGGGGAGGCGGCGGGGCCGCGTCAGGGGAGGCGGCGGGGCCGCGTCAAGCAGGCTGCAGGGCCGCGAGGGAAAAGGCGACCCGAGGGAACGCTAAAAAAAAAAAGAAAGGCGCGCCTCGGGGCGCGCTTCGGTGGGCCCTAAAAAAAAACAGTCCTAAGGCAGGACCCGCTCTATACCATGTGAAGTAAGGAAAACAGGAATGAAATGACTAAGGAAAGATTGGGTACAAATACAACCCTAGAAAACCTGTACCCCATATGTGCTACCCCACTATAGCCTAGAAACATGCATCAGCTATAATACTCTGACACAAGGGCCTAGCGTGTGCAAAATAAAAAGAACAAGGGCATAGCGTGTGCAAAATTAAAAGAACAAGGGCATAGCGTGCGCAAAATAAAAAGGACAAGAGCCTAGCGTTTGCAAAATAAAAAGAACAAGGGCCTAGCGTGTGCAAAATTGCAAGAACAAGGGCCTAGCATGTGCAAAATTGCAAGAACAAGGGCCTAGCGAGTGCAAAATAGCAAGAGCAGGGGCCTAGCGTGTGCAAGAAATCAAGAACAAGGGCCTAGCGTGTGCAAAATAAAAAGAACAAGGGTCTAGCATGTGCAAAATTGCAAGAACAAGGGCCTGGCGTGTGCAAAATTAAAAGAACAAGGGCATAGCGTGTGCAAAATAGCAAGAACAAGGGCCTAGCGTGTGCAAAATTGCAAGAACAAGGGCCTAGCGTGTGTAAAATTGCAAGAACAAGGGCCTAGCGAGTGCAAAATAGCAAGACGAGGGGCCTAGCGTGTGCAAAAAATCAAGAACAAAGGCCTAGCATTTGCGAAATAGCAAAAACAAGGGCCTAGCGTGTGCAAAATAAAAAGAACAAGGGTCTAGCATGTGCAAAATTGCAAGAACAAGGGCCTAGTGTGTGCAAAATAGCAAGAACAAGGGCATAGCGTGTGTAAAATAGCAAGAACAAGGGCCTAGCGTGTGCAAAATAAAAAGAACATAGGCCTAGCGTGTGCAAAATAAAAAGAACAAGGGCCTAGCGTGTGCAAGATTGCAAGAACAAGGGCCTAGCATGTGCAAAATTGCAAGAACAAGGGCCTAGCGAGTGCAAAATAGCAAGAGCAAGGGCCTAGCATGTGCAAAAAATCAAGAACAAGGGCCTAGCTTTCGCGAAATAGCCAGAACGAGGGCCTAGTGTTTGCAAAATAGCAAGAACAAGGGCCTAGCGTGTGCAAAATAAAAAGAACAAGGGCCTAGCGTGTGCAAAATAAGAAGAAGAAGGGCCTAGCGTGTACAAAATTGCAAGAACAAGGGCCTAGCGTGTGCAAAATTGCAAGAACAAGGGCCTAGCGAGTGCAAAATACCAAGAGCAAGGGCCTAGCGTGTGCAAAAAATCAAGAACAAGGGCCCAGCGTTCACGAAATAGCAAGAACAAGGGCCTAGCGTGTGCAAAATTGCAAGAACAAGGGCCTAGCGTGTGCAAAATTGCAAGAACAAGGGCCTAGCGTGTGCAAAATAAAAAGAACAAGGGCATAGCTTGTGCAAAATAGCAAGAACAAGGGCCTAGCATGTGCAAAATAAAAAGAACAAGGGCCTAGCGTGTGCAAAATAAAAAGAACAAGGGCCTAGCGTGTGCAAAATTGCAAGAACAAGGGCCTAGCGTGTGCAAAATTGCAAGAACAAGGGCATAGCTTGTGCAAAATAGCAAGAACAAGGGCCTAGCGAGTGCAAAATAGCAAGAGGAAGGGCCTAGCGTGTGCAAAAAATCAAGAACAAGGGCCTAGCGTGTGCAAAATAAAAAGAACAAGGGTCTAGCATGTGCAAAATTGCAAGAACAAGGGCCTAGCCTGTGCAAAATAAAAAGAACAAGGGCATAGCGTGTGCAAAATAAAAAGAACAAAGGCATAGCGTGAGCAAAATAAAAAGAACAAGAGCCTAGCGTGTGCAAAATAAAAAGAACAAGGGCCTAGCGTGTGCAAAATTGCAAGAACCAGGGCCTAGCATGTGCAAAATTGCAAGGACAAGGGCCTAGCGTGTGCAAAATTTTAAGAACAAGGGCCTAGCGTTCGCGAAATAGCAAGAACAAGGGCCTAGCGTGTGCAAAATAAAAAGAACAAGGGCATAGCGTCTGCAAAGTAGCAAGAACAAGGGCCTAGCATGTGCAAAATAAAAAGAACAAGGGCCTAGCGTGTGCAAAATTGCAAGAACAAGGGCCTAGCGTGTGCAAAATTGCAAGAACAAGGGCCTAGCGAGTGCAAAATAGCAAGAGCAAGGGCCTAGCGTGTGCCAAAAATCAAGAACAAGGGCTTAGCGTTCGCAAAATAGCAAGAACAAGGGCCTAGCGTGTGCAAAATAAAAAGAACAAGGGTCTAGCATATGCAAAATTGCAAGAACAAGGGCCTAGCGTGTGCAAAATAAAAAGAACAAGGGCCTAGCGTGTGCAAAATAAAAAGAACAATGGCCTAGCGTGTGCAAAATTGCAAGAACAAGGGCCTAGCGTGTGCAAAATTGCAAGAACAAGGGCCTCGCGAGTGCAAAATAGCAAGAGCAACGGCCTAGCGTGTGCAAAAAATCAAGAACAAGGGCCTAGCGTTCGCGAAATAGCAAGAACAAGGGCCTAGCGTGTGCAAAATTAAAAGAACAAGGGTCTAGCATGTGCAAAATTGCAAGAACAAGGGCCTAGCGTGTGCAAAATAAAACGAACAAGGGCATAGCGTGTGCAAAATAAAAAGAACAAGGGCATAGCGTGTGCAAAATAAAAAGAACAAGGGCCTAGCGTGTGCAAAATTGCAAGAACAAGGGCCTAACATGTGCAAAATTGCAAGAACAAGGGCCTAGCGAGTGCAAAATAGCAAGAGCGGGGGCCTAGCGTGTGCAAAAAATCAAGAACAAGGGCCTAGCGTTCGCGAAAAAGCAAGAACAAGGGCCTAGCGTGTGCAAAATTGCAAGAACAAGGGCCTAGCGAGTGCAAAATAGCAAGAGCAAGGGCCTAGCATGTGCCAAAAATCAAGAACAAGGGCCTAGCGTTCGCAAAATAGCAAGAACAAGGGCCTAGCGTGTGCAAAATAAAAAGAACAAGGGTATAGCATGTGCAAAATTGCAAGAACAAAGGCTTGGCGTGTGCAAAATAAAAAGAACAAGGGCATAGCGTGTGCAAAATAGCAAGAACAAGGGCCTAGCATGTGCAAAATAAAAAGAATAAGGGCCTAGCGTGTGCAAAAGAAAAAGAAAAAGGGCCTAGCGTGTGCAAAATTGCAAGAACAAGGGCCTAGCGTGTGCAAAATTGCAAGAACAAGGGCCCAGCGAGTGCAAAATAGCAAGACGAAGGGCCTAGCGTGTGCAAATAATCAAGAACAAGGGCCTAGCGTTCGCGAAATAGCAAGAACAAGGCCCTAGCATGTGCAAAATAAAACGAACAATGGTCTAGCATGTGCAAAATTGCAAGAACAAGGGCTTGGTGTGTGCAAAATAAAAAGAACAAAGGCATAGCGTGTGCAAAATAGCAAGAACAAGGGCCTAGCGTGTGCAAAATAAAAAGAACAAGGGCCTAGCATGTGCAAAAGAAAAAGAACAAGGGCCTAGCGTGTGCAAAATTGCAAGAACAAGGGCCTAGCGTGTGCAAAATAGCAAGAACAAGGGCCTAGCGAGTGCAAAATAGCAAGAGCAAGGGCCTAGCGTGTGCAAAAAATCAAGAACAAGGGCCTAGCGTTCGCGAAATAGCAAGAACAAGGGCCTAGCGTGTGCAAAATAAAAAGAACAAGGGCATAGCGTCTGCAAAATAGCAAGAACAAGGGCCTAGCATGTGCAAAATAAAAAGAACAAGGGCCTAGCGAGTGCAAAATAGCAAGAGCAAGGGCCTAGCGTGTGCAAAAAGTCAAGAACAAGGGCCTAGCGTGTGCAAAATAAAAAGAACAAGGGTCTAGCATGTGTAAAATTGCAAGAACAAGGGCCTGGCGTGTGCAAAATAAAACGAATAAGGGCATAGCGTGTGCAAAATAGCAAGAACAAGGGCCTAGCGTGTGCAAAATAAAAAGAACAAGGGCCTAGCGTGAGCAAAAGAAAAAGAACATGGGCCTAGCGTGTGCAAAATAAGAAGAACAAGGGCCTAGCGTGTGCAAAATTGCAAGAATAAGGGCCTAGCAAGTGCAAAATAGCAAGACGAGGGGCCTAGCGTGTGCAAAAAATCAAGAACAAGGGCGTAGCGTTCGCGAAATAGCAAGAACAAGGGCCTAGCTTGTGCAAAATTGCAAGAACAAGGGTCTAGCATGTGCAAAATTGCAAGAACAAGGGCCTAGTGTGTGCAAAATAGCAAGAACAAGGGCATAGCGTGTGTAAAATAGCAAGAACAAGGGCCTAGCGTGTGCAAAATAAAAAGAACATAGGCCTAGCGTGTGCAAAATAAAAAGAACAAGGGCCTAGCGTGTGCAAGATCGCTAGAACAAGGGCCTAGCATGTGCAAAATTGCAAGAACAAGGGCCTAGCGAGTGCAAAAAAGCAAGAGCAAGGGCCTAGCATGTGCAAAAAATCAAGAACAAGGGCCTAGCTTTCGCGAAATAGCAAGAACGAGGGCCTAGTGTTTGCAAAATAGCAAGAACAAGGGCCTAGCGTGTGCAAAATAAAAAGAACAAGGGCCTAGCGTGTGCAAAATAAAAAGAGCAACGGCCTAGCGTGTACAAAATTGCAAGAACAAGGGCCTATCGTGTGCAAAATTGCAAGAACAAGGGCCTAGCGAGTGCAAAATACCAAGAGCAAGGGCCTAGCGTGTGCAAAAAATCAAGAACAAGGGCCCAGCGTTCGCGAAATAGCAAGAACAAGGGCCTAGCGTGTGCAAAATAAAAAGAACAAGGGCCTAGCGTGTGCAAAATTGCAAGAACAAGGGCCTAGCGTGTGCAAAATAAAAAGAACAAGGGCATAGCTTGTGCAAAATAGCAAGAACAAGGGCCTAGCGTGTGCAAAATAAAAAGAACAAGGGCCTAGCGTGTGCAAAATAAAAAGAACAAGGGCCTAGCGTGTGCAAAATTGCAAGAACAAGGGCCTAGCGTGTGCAAAATTGCAAGAACAAGGGCCTAGCGAGTGCAAAATAGCAAGAGGAAGGGCCTAGCGTGTGCAACAAATCAAGAACAAGGGCCTAGCGTGTGCAAAATAAAAAGAACAAGGGTCTAGCATGTGCAAAATTGCAAGAACAAGGGCCTAGCCTGTGCAAAATAAAAAGAACAAGGGCATAGCGTGTGCAAAATAAAAAGAACAAGGGCATAGCGTGTGCAAAATAAAAAGAACAAGAGCCTAGCGTGTGCAAAATAAAAAGAACAAGGGCCTAGCGTGTGCAAAATTGCAAGAACAAGGGCCTAGCATGTGCAAAATTGCAAGGACAAGGGCCTAGCGAGTGCAAATAGCAAGAGCGGGGGCCTAGCGTGTGCAAAAAATCAAGAACAAGGGCCTAGCGTTCGCGAAATAGCAAGAACAAGGGCCTAGCGTGTGCAAAATAAAAAGAACAAGGGCATAGCGTCTGCAAAGTAGCAAGAACAAGGGCCTATCATGTGCAAAATAAAAAGACCAAGGGCCTAGCGTGTGCAAAATTGCAAGAACAAGGGCCTAGCGTGTGCAAAATTGCAAGAACAAGGGCCTAGCGAGTGCAAAAGAGCAAGAGCAAGGGCCTAGCGTGTGCCAAAAATCAAGAACAAGGGCTTAGCGTTCGCAAAATAGCAAGAACAAGGGCCTAGCGTGTGCAAAATAAAAAGAACAAGGGTCTAGCATATGCAAAATTGCAAGAACAAGGGCCTAGCGTGTGCAAAATAAAAAGAACAAGGGCCTAGCGTGTGCAAAATAAAAAGAACAATGGCCTAGCGTGTGCAAAATTGCAAGAACAAGGGCCTAGCGTGTGCAAAATTGCAAGAACAAGGGCCTCGCGAGTGCAAAATAGCAAGAGCAACGGCCTAGCGTGTGCAAAAAATCAAGAACAAGGGCCTAGCGTTCGCGAAATAGCAAGAACAAGGGCCTAGCGTGTGCAAAATTTAAAGAACAAGGGTCTAGCATGTGCAAAATTGCAAGAACAAGGGCCTAGCGTGTGCAAAATAAAACGAACAAGGGCATAGCGTGTGCAAAATAAAAAGAACAAGGGCATAACGTGTGCAAAATAAAAAGAACAAGGGCCTAGCGTGTGCAAAATTGCAAGAACAAGGGCCTAGCATGTGCAAAATTGCAAGAACAAGGGCCTAGCGAGTGCAAAATAGCAAGAGCGGGGGCCTAGCGTGTGCAAAAAATCAAGAACAAGGGCCTAGCGTTCGCGAAATAGCAAGAACAAGGGCCTAGCGTGTGCAAAATAAAACGAACAAGGGTCTAGCATGTGCAAAATTGCAAGAACAAGGGCTTTGCGTGTGCAAAATAAAAAGAACAAAGGCATAGCGTGTGCAAAATAGCAAGAACAAGGGCCTAGCGTGTGCAAAATAAAAAGAACAAGGGCCTAGCATGTGCTAAAGAAAAAGAACAAGGGCCTAGCGTGTGCAAAATTGCAAGAACAAGGGCCTAGCGTGTGCAAAATAGCAAGAATAAGGGCCTAGCGAGTGCAAAATAGCAAGAGCAAGGGCCTAGCCTGTGCAAAAAATCAAGAACAAGGGCCTAGCGTTCGTGAAATAGCAAGAACAAGGGCCTAGCTTGTGCAAAATATAACGAACAAGGGTCTAGCATGTGCAAAATTGCAAGAACAAGGGCCTGGCTTGTGCAAAAAAAACAAAACAAGGGCATAGCGTGTGCAAAATAGCAAGAACAAGGGCCTAGCGTTCGCAAAATAGCAAGAGCAAGGGCCTCGCGAGTGCAAAATAGCAAGAGCTAGGGCCTAGCGTGTGCGAAGTAGCAAGAACAAGGGCCTAGCGTGTGCAAAATAAAAAGAACAAGGGTCTAGCATGTGCAAAATTGCAAGAACAAGGGCCTAGCGTGTGCAAAATAAAAAGAACAAGGGCATACCGTATCGAAATAAAAAGAACAAGGGCATAGCGTGTGCAAAATAAAAAGAACAAGAGCCTAGCGTGTGCAACAAAAAATGAACAAGGGCCTAGCGTGTGCAAAATTGCAAGAACAAGGGCCTAGCATGTGCAAAATTGCAAGAACAAGGGCCTAGCGAGTGCAAAATAGCAAGAGCAAGGGCCTAGCGTGTGCAAAAAATCAAGAACAAGGGCCTAGCGTTCGCGAAATAGCAAGAACAAGGGCCTAGCGTGTGCAAAATAAAAAAAACAAGGGCATAGCGTGTGCAAAATAGCAAGAACAAGGGCCTAGCGTGTGCAAAATAAAAAGAACAAGGGCCTAGCGTATGCAAAATTGCAAGAACAAGGGCCTAGCGTGTGCAAAATAAAAAGAACAAGGGCCTAGCGTATGCAAAATTGCAAGAACAAGGGCCTAGCGTGTGCAAAATAGCAAGAACAAGGGCCTAGCGAGTGCAAAATAGCAAGAGCAAGGGCCCAGCGTGTGCCAAAAATCAAGAACAAGGGCCTAGCGTTCGCGAAATAGCAAGAACAAGGGCCTAGCGTGTGCAAAATAAAAAGAACAAGGGTCTAGCATGTGCAAAATTGAAGGAACAAGGGCCTAGCGTGTGCAAAATAAAAAGAACAAGGGCATAGCGTGTGCAAAATAAAAAGAACAGGGGCATAGCTTGTGCAAAATAAAAAGAACAGGAGCCTAGCGCGTGCAAAATAAAAAGAACAAGGGCCTAGCGTGTGCAAAATTGCAAGAACAAGGGCCTAGCATGTGCAAAATTGCAAGAACAAGGGCCTAGCGAGTGCGAAATAGCAAGAGCAGGGGCCTAGCGTGTGCAAAAAATCAAGAACAAGGGCCTGGCGTGTGCAAACTAAAATGGAACAAGGGCATAGCGTGTGCAAAATAGCAAGAACAAGGGCCTAGCGTGTGCAAAATAAAAAGAACAAGGGCCTAGCATGTGCAAAAGAAAAAGAACAAGGGCCTAGCGTGTGCAAAATTGCAAGAACAAGGGCCTAGCATGTGCAAAATTGCAAGAACAAGGGCCTAGCGAGTGCAAAATAGCAAGACGAAGGGCCTAGCGTGTGCAAAAAATTAAGAACAAGGGCCTAGCATTCGCGAAATAGCAAGAACAAGGGCCTAGCGTGTGCAAAATAAAACGAACAAGGGTCTAGCATGTGCAAAATTGCAAGAACAAGGGCCTAGCTTGTGCAAAAAAAAAAAAAAACAAGGGCATAGCGTGTGCAAAATAGCAAGATCAAGGGCCTAGCGTGTGCAAAATAAAAAGAATAAGGGCCTAGCGTGTGCAAAATAATAAGAGCAAGGGCCTAGCGTGTGCAAAATTGCAAGAACAAGGGCCTAGCGTGTGCAAAATTGCAAGAACAAGGGCCTAGCAAGTGCAAAATAGCAAGAGCAAGGGCCTAGCGTGTGCAAAAAATCAACAACAAGGGTCTAACATTCGCGAAATAGCAAGAACAACGTCCTAGCGTGTGCAAAATAAAAAGAACAAGGGTCTAGCATGTGCAAAATTGCAACAACAAGGGCCTAGCGTGTACAAAAAAAAAAAAAACAAGGGCACAGCGTGTGCAAATTAGCAAGAACAAGGGCCTAGCATGTGCAAAATAAAAAGAACTTAGGCCTAGCGTGTGCAAAATTGCAAGAACAAGGGCCTAGCGTGTGCAAAATTGCAAGAACAAGGGCCTAGCATGTGCAAAATTGCAAGAACAAGGGCCTAGCGATTGCAAAATAGCAAGAGCGGGGGCCTAGCGTGTGCAAAAATTTAAGAACAAGGGCCTAGCGTTCGCGAAATAGCAAGAACAAGGGCCTAGCATGTGCAAAATAAAAAGAACAAGGGCCTAGCGTGTGCAAAATAAAAAGAACAAGGGCCTAGCGTGAGCAAAAGAAAAAGAACAAGGGCCTAGCGTGTGCAAAATTGCAAGAACAAGGGCCTAGCGAGTGCAAAATAGCAAGACGAGGGGCCTAGCGTGTGCAAAAAAATCAAGAACAAGGGCCTAGCGTTCGCGAAATAGCAAGAACAAGTGCCTAGCGTGTGCAAAATAAAAAGAACAAGGGTCTAGCATGTGCAAAATTGCAAGAACAAGGGCCTAGCGTGTGCAAAATAGCAAGAACAAGGGCATAGCGTGTGTAAAATAGCAAGAACAAGGGCCTAGCGTGTGCAAAATAAAAAGAACATAGGCCTAGCGTGTGCAAAATAAAAAGAAAAAGGACCTAGCGTGTGCAAGATCGCAAGAACAAGGGCCTAGCGTGTGCAAAATTGCAAGAACAAGGGCCTAGCGAGTGCAAAACAGCAAGAGCAAGGCCCTAGCATGTGCAAAGAATCAAGAACAAGGGCCTAGCTTTCGCGAAATAGCAAGAACGAGGGCCTAGTGTTTGCAAAATAGCAAGAACAAGGGCCTAGCGTGTGCAAAATAAAAAGAACAAGGGCCTAGCATGTGCAAAATAAAAAGAACAAGGGCCTAGTGTGTACAAAATTGCAAGAACAAGGGCCTAGCGTGTGCAAAATTGCAAGAACAAGGGCCTAGCGAGTGCAAAATACCAAGAGCAAGGGCCTAGCGTGTGCAAAAAATCAAGAACAAGGGCCTAGCATTCGCGAAATAGCAAGAACAAGGGCCTAGCGTGTGTAAAATAAAAAGAACAAGGGCCTAGCGTGTGCAAAATTGCAAGAACAAGGGCCTAGCGTGTGCAAAATAAAAAGAACAAGGGCATAGCTTGTGCAAAATAGCAAGAACAAGGGCCCAGCGTGTGCAAAATAAAAAGAACAAGGGCCTAGCGTGTGCAAAATAAAAAGAACAAGGGCCTAGCGTGTGCAAAATTGCAAGAACAAGGGCCTAGCGTGTGCAAAATTGCAAGAACAAGGGCCTAGCGAGTGCAAAATAGCAAGAGCAAGGGCCTAGCGTGTGCAAAAAATCAAGAACAAGGGCCTAGCGTGTGCAAAATAAAAAAAAACAAGGGTCTAGCATGTGCAAAATTGCAAGAACAAGGGCCTAGCCTGTGCAAAATAAAAAGAACAAGGGCATAGCGTGTGCAAAATAAAAAGAACAAGGGCATAGCGTGTGCAAAATAAAAAAATAAGAGCCTAGCGTGTGCAAAATAAAAAGAACAAGGGCCTAGCGTGTGCAAAATTGCAAGAACAAGGGCCTAGCATGTGCAAAATTGCAAGGACAAGGGCCTAACGAGTGCAAAATAGCAAGAGCGGGGGCCTAGCGTGTGCAAAAAATCAAGAACAAGGGCCTAGCGTTCGCGAAATAGCAAGAACAAGGGCCTAGCGTGTGCAAAATAAAAAGAACAAGGGCATAGTGTCTGCAAAGTAGCAAGAACAAGGGCCTAGCATGTGCAAAATAAAAAGAACAAGGGCCTAGCGTGTGCAAAATTGCAAGAACAAGGGCCTAGCGTGTGCAAAATTGCAAGAACAAGGGCCTAGCGAGTGCAAAATAGCAAGAGCAAGGGCCTAGCGTGTGCCAAAAATCAAGAACAAGGGCTTAGCGTTCGCAAAATAGCAAGAACAAGGGCCTAGCGTGTGCAAAATAAAAAGAACAAGGGCCTAGCATATGCAAAATTGCAAGAACAAGGGCCTAGCGTGTGCAAAATAAAAAAAACAAGGGCCTAGCGTGTGCAAAATAAAAAGAACAATGGCCTAGCGTGTGCAAAATTGCAAGAACAAGGGCCTAGCGTGTGCAAAATTGCAAGAACAAGGGCCTCGCGAGTGCAAAATAGCAAGAGCAACGGCCTAGCGTGTGCAAAAAATCAAGAACAAGGGCCTAGCGTTCGCGAAATAGCAAGAACAAGGGCCTAGCGTGTGCAAAATTAAAAAAACAAGGGTCTAGCATGTGCAAAATTGCAAGAACAAGGGCCTAGCGTGTGCAAAATAAAACGAACAAGGGCATAGCGTGTGCAAAATAAAAAGAACAAGGGCATAGCGTGTGCAAAATAAAACGAACAAGGGCCTAGCGTGTGCAAAATTGCAAGAACAAGGGCCTAGCATGTGCAAAATTGCAAGAACAAGGGCCTAGCGAGTGCAAAATAGCAAGAGCGGGGGCCTAGCGTGTGCAAAAAATCAAGAACAAGGGCCTAGCGTTCGCGAAATAGCAAGAACAAGGGCCTAGCGTGAGCAAAATAAAAAGAACAAGGGCCTAGCATATGCAAAATTGCAAGAACAAGGGCCTAGCGTGTGCAAAATAAAAAGAACAAGGGCCTAGCGTGTGCAAAATAAAAAGAACAATGGCCTAGCGTGTGCAAAATTGCAAGAACAAGGGCCTAGCGTGTGCAAAATTGCAAGAACAAGGGCCTCGCGAGTGCAAAGTAGCAAGAGCAACGGCCTAGCGTGTGCAAAAAATCAAGAGCAAGTGCCTAGCGTTCGCGAAATAGCAAGAACAAGGGCCTAGCGTGTGCAAAATTAAAGAACAAGGGTCTAGCATGTGCAAAATTGCAAGAACAAGGGCCTAGCGTGTGCAAAATAAAACGAACAAGGGCATAGCGTGTGCAAAATAAAAAGAACAAGGGCATAGCGTGTGCAAAATAAAAAGAACAAGGGCCTAGCGTGTGCAAAATTGCAAGAACAAGGACCTAGCATGTGCAAAATTGCAAGAACAAGGGCCTAGCGAGTGCAAAATAGCAAGAGCGGGGGCCTAGCGTGTGCAAAAAATCAAGAACAAGGGCCTAGCGTTCGCGAAATAGCAAGAACAAGGGCCTAGCGTGTGCAAAATAAAAAGAACAAGGGTATAGCATGTGCAAAATTGCAAGAACAAAGGCTTGGCGTGTGCAAAATAAGAAGAACAAGGGCATAGCGTGTGCAAAATAGCAAGAAGAAGGGTCTAGCGTGTGCAAAATAACAAGAACAAGGGCCTAGCGTGTGCAAAAATGCAAGAACAAGGGCCTCGCGAGTGCAAAGTAGCAAGAGCAACGGCCTAGCGTGTGCAAAAAATCAAGAACAAGTGCCTAGCGTTCGCGAAATAGCAAGAACAAGGGCCTAGCGTGTGCAAAATTAAAAGAACAAGGGTCTAGCATGTGCAAAATTGCAAGAACAAGGGCCTAGCGTGTGCAAAATAAAACGAACAAGGGCATAGCGTGTGCAAAATAAAAAGAACAAGGGCATAGCGTGTGCAAAATAAAAAGAACAAGGGCCTAGCGAGTGCAAAATAGCAAGAGCGGGGGCCTAGCGTGTGCAAAAAATCAAGAACAAGGGCCTAGCGTTCGCGAAATAGCAAGAACAAGGGCCTAGCGTGTGCAAAATAAAAAGAACAAGGGCATAGTGTCTGCAAAGTAGCAAGAACAAGGGCCTAGCATGTGCAAAATAAAAAGAACAAGGGCCTAGCGTGTGCAAAATTGCAAGAACAAGGGCCTAGCGTGTGCAAAATAAAAAGAACAAGGGCCTAGCATATGCAAAATTGCAAGAACAAAGGCCTAGCGTGTGCAAAATAAAAAGAACAAGGGCCTAGCGTGTGCAAAATAAAAAGAACAATGGCCTAGCGTGTGCAAAATCGCAAGAACAAGGGCCTAGCGTATGCAAAATTGCAAGAACAAGGGCCTCGCGAGTGCAAAATAGCAAGAGCAACGGCCTAGCGTGTGCAAAAAATCAAGAACAAGGGCCTAGCGTTCGCGAAATAGCAAGAACAAGGGCCTAGCGTGTGCAAAATTAAAAGAACAAGGGTCTAGCATGTGCAAAATTGCAAGAACAAGGGCCTAGCGTGTGCAAAATAAAACGAACAAGGGCATAGCGTGTGCAAAATAAAAAGAACAAGGGCATAGCGTGTGCAAAATAAAAAGAACAAGGGCCTAGCGTGTGCAAAATTGCAAGAACAAGGGCCTAGCATGTGCAAAATTGCAAGAACAAGGGCCTAGCGAGTGCAAAATAGCAAGAGCGGGGGCCTAGCGTGTGCAAAAAATCAAGAACAAGGGCCTAGCGTTCGCGAAATAGCAAGAACAAGGGCCTAGCGTGTGCAAAATAAAAAGAACAAGGGTATAGCATGTGCAAAATTGCAAGAACAAAGGCTTGGCGTGTGCAAAATAAGAAGAACAAGGGCATAGCGTGTGCAAAATAGCAAGAACAAGGGCCTAGCGAGTGCAAAATAGCAAGACGAAGGGCCTAGCGTTTGCAAAAAATCAAGAACAAGGGCCTAGCGTTCGCGAAATAGTAAGAACAAGGGCCTAGCGTGTATAAAATAAAACGAACAAGGGTCTAGCATGTGCAAAATTGCAGGAACAAGGGCCTAGCATGTGCAAAATAAAAAGAACAAGGGCATAGCGTGTGCAAAATAAAAAGAACAAGGGCATAGCGTGTGCAAAATAAAAAAAATATGAGCCTAGCGTGTGCAAAATAAAAAGAACAAGGGCCTAGCGTGTGCAAAATTGCAAGAACAAGGGCCTAGCATGTGCAAATAGCAAGGACAAGGGCCTAGTGAGTGCAAAATAGCAAGAGCGGGGGCCTAGCGTGTGCAAAAAATCAAGAACAAGGGCCTAGCGTTCGCGAAATAGCAAGAACAAGGGCCTAGCGTGTGCAAAATAAAAAGAACAAGGGCATAGCGTCTGCAAAGTAGCAAGAACAAGGGCCTAGCATGTGCAAAATAAAAAGAACAAGGGCCTAGCGTGTGCAAAATTGCAAGAACAAGGGCCTAGCGTGTGCAAAATTGCAAGAACAAGGGCCTAGCGAGTGCAAAATAGCAAGAGCAAGGGCCTAGCGTGTGCCAAAAATCAAGAACAAGGGCTTAGCGTTTGCAAAATAGCAAGAACAAGGGCCTAGCGTGTGCAAAATAAAGAGAACAAGGGCATAGCGTGTGCAAAATAAAAAAATCAAGAGCCTAGCGTGTGCAAAATAAAAAGAACAAGGGCCTAGCGTGTGCAAAATTGCAAGAACAAGGGCCTAGCATGTGCAAAATTGCAAGAACAAGGGCCTAGCGAGTGCAAAATAGCAAGAGCGGGGGCCTAGCGTGTGCAAAAAATCAAGAACAAGGGCCTAGCGTTCGCGAAATAGCAAGAACAAGGGCCTAGCGTGTGCAAAATAAAATGAACAAGGGCATAGCGTCTGCAAAGTAGCAAGAACAAGGGCCTAGCATGTGCAAAATAAAAAGAACAAGGGCCTAGCGTGTGCAAATTTGCAAGAACAAGGGCCTAGCGTGTGCAAAATTGCAAGAACAAGGGCCTAGCGAGTGCAAAATAGCAAGAGCAAGGGCCTAGCGTGTGCCAAAAATCAAGAACAAGGGCTTAGCGTTCGCAAAATAGCAAGAACAAGGGCCTAGCGTGTGCAAAATAAAAAGAACAAGGGCCTAGCATATGCAAAATTGCAAGAACAAGGGCCTAGCGTGTGCAAAATAAAAAGAACAAGGGCCTAGCGTGTGCAAAATAAAAAGAACAATGGCCTAGCGTGTGCAAAATTGCAAGAACAAGGGCCTAGCGTGTGCAAAATTGCAAGAACAAGGGCCTCGCGAGTGCAAAATAGCAAGAGCAACGGCCTAGCGTGTGCAAAAAATCAAGAACAAGGGCCTAGCGTTCGCGAAATAGCAAGAACAAGGGCCTAGCGTGTGCAAAATTAAAAGAACAAGGGTCTAGCATGTGCAAAATTGCAAGAACAAGGGCCTAGCGTGTGCAAAATAAAACGAACAAGGGCATAGCGTGTGCAAAATAAAAAGAACAAGGGCATAGCGTGTGCAAAATAAAACGAACAAGGGCCTAGCGTGTGCAAAATTGCAAGAACAAGGGCCTAGCATGTGCAAAATTGCAAGAACAAGGGCCTAGCGAGTGCAAAATAGCAAGAGCGGGGGCCTAGCGTGTGCAAAAAATCAAGAACAAGGGCCTAGCGTTCGCGAAATAGCAAGAACAAGGGCCTAGCGTGTGCAAAATAAAACGAACAAGGGCATAGCATGTGCAAAATTGCAAGAACAAGGGCCTAGCGTGTGCAAAATTGCAAGAACAAGGGCCTAGCGAGTGCAAAATAGCAAGAGCAAGGGCCTAGCGTGTGCCAAAAATCAAGAACAAGGGCTTAGCGTTCGCAAAATAGCAAGAACAAGGGCCTAGCGTGTGCAAAATAAAAAGAACAAGGGCCTAGCATATGCACAATTGCAAGAACAAGGACCTAGCGTGTGCAAAATAAAAAGAACAAGGGCCTAGCGTGTGCAAAATAAAAAGAACAATGGCCTAGCGTGTTCAAAATCGCAAGAACAAGGGCCAAGCGTATGCAAAATTGCAAGAACAAGGGCCTCGCGAGTGCAAAATAGCAAGAGCAACGGCCTAGCGTGTGCAAAAAATCAAGAACAAGGGCCTAGCGTTCGCGAAATAGCAAGAACAAGGGCCTAGTGTGTGCAAAATTAAAAGAACAAGGGTCTAGCATGTGCAAAATTGCAAGAACAAGGGCCTAGCGTGTGCAAAATAAAACGAACAAGGGCATAGCGTGTGCAAAATAAAAAGAACAAGGGCATAGCGTGTGCAAAATAAAAAGAACAAGGGCCTAGCGTGTGCAAAATTGCAAGAACAAGGGCCTAGCATGTGCAAAATTGCAAGAACAAGGGCCTAGCGATTGCAAAATAGCAAGAGCGGGGGCCTAGCGTGTGCAAAAAATCAAGAACAATGGCCTAGCGTTCGCGAAATAGCAAGAACAAGGGCCTAGCGTGTGCAAAAGAAAAAGAACAAGGGCATAGCATGTGCAAAATTGCAAGAACAAGGGCCTAGCGTGTGCAAAATTGCAAGAACAAGGGCCTAGCGAGTGCAAAATAGCAAGAGCAAGGGCCTAGCGTGTGCCAAAAATCAAGAACAAGGGCCTAGCGTTCGCAAAATAGCAAGAACAAGGGCCTAGCGTGTGCAAAATAAAAAGAACAAGGGTATAGCATGTGCAAAATTGCAAGAACAAAGGCTTGGCGTGTGCAAAATAAGAAGAACAAGGGCATAGCGTGTGCAAAATAGCAAGAACAAGGGCCTAGCGAGTGCAAAATAGCAAGACGAAGGGCCTAGCGTTTGCAAAAAATCAAGAACAAGGGCCTAGCGTTCGCGAAATAGCAAGAACAAGGGCCTAGCGTGTATAAAATAAAACGAACAAGGGTCTAGCATGTGCAAAATTGCAAGAACAAGGGCTTGGCGTGTGCAAAATAAAAAGAACAAAGGCATAGTGTGTGCAAAATAGCAAGAACAAGGGCCTAGCGTGTGCAAAATAAAAAGAACAAGGGCCTAGCGTGTGCAAAAGAAAAAGAACAAGAACCTAGCGCGTGCAAAATTGCAAGAACAAGGGCCTAGCGTGTGCAAAATAGCAAGAACAAGGGCCTAGCGAGTGCAAAATAGCAAGAACAAGGGCCTAGCGTGTGCAAAAAATCAAGAACAAGGGCCTAGCGTTCGCGAAATAGCAAGAACAAGGGCCTAGCGTGTGCAAAATAAAACGAACAAGGGTCTAGCATGTGCAAAATTGCAAGAACAAGGGCCTGGCTTGTGCAAAAAAAAAAAAAAAAACAAGGGCATAGCGTGTGCAAAATAGCAAGAACAAGGGCCTAGCGTTCGCAAAATAGCAAGAGCAAGGGCCTCGCGAGTGCATAATAGCAAGAGCAACAGCCTAGCGTGTGCAAAAAATCAAGAACAAGGGCCTAGCGTTCGCGAAGTAGCAAGAACAAGGGCCTAGCGTGTGCAAAATAAAAAGAACAAGGGTCTAGCATGTGCAAAATTGCAAGAACAAGGGCCTAGCGTGTGCAAAATAAAAAGATCAAGGGCATAGCGTGTGCAAAATAAAAAGAACAAGGGCATAGCGTGTGCAAAATAAAAAGAACAAGAGCCTAGCGTGTGCAAAATAAAAAGAACAAGGGCCTAGCGTGTGCAAAATTGCAAGAACAAGGGCCTAGCATGTGCAAAATTGCAAGAACAAGGGCCAAGCGAGTGCAAATAGCAAGAGCAGGGGCCTAGCGTGTGCAAAAAAACAAAAACAAGGGCCTAGCGTTCGCGAAATAGCAAGAACAAGGGCCTAGCGTGTGCAAAATAAAAAGAACAAGGGCATAGCGTCTGCAAAACAGCAAGAACAAGGGCCTAGCATGTGCAAAATAGCAAGAGCAAGGGCCTAGCGTGTGCCAAAAATCAAGAACAAGGGCCTAGCGTTCGCAAAATAGCAAGAACAAGGGCCTAGCGTGTGCAAAATAAAATGAACAAGGGTATAGCATGTGCAAAATTGCAAGAACAAGGGCTTGGCGTGTGCAAAATAAAAAGAACTAAGGCATAGCGTGTGCAAAATAGCAAGAACGAGGGCCTAGCGTGTGCAAAATAAAAAGAACAAGGGCCTAGCGTGTGCAAAAGAAAAAGAACAAGGGCCTAGCGTGTGCAAAATTGCAAGAACAAGGGCCTAGCGTGTGCAAAATAGCAAGAACAAGGGCCTAGCGAGTGCAAAATAGCAAGAGCAAGGGCCTAGCGTGTGCAAAAAATCAAGAACAAGGGCCTAGCGTTCGCGAAATAGCAAGAACAAGGGCCTAGCGTGTGCAAAATAAAAAGAACAAGGGTCTAGCATGTGCAAAATTGCAAGAACAAGGGCCTAGCGTGTGCAAAATAAAAAGAACAAGGGGCATAGCGTGTGCAAAATAGCAAGAACAAGGGCCTACCGTGTGCAAAATAAAAAGAGCAAGGGCCTAGCGTGTGCAAAATTACAAGAACAAGGGCCTAGCGTGTACAAAATTGCAAGAACAAGGGCCTAGCGAGTGCAAAATAGCAAGAGCAAGGGCCTAGCGTGTGCAAAAAATCAACAACAAGGGCCTAGCATTCGGGAAATAGCAAGAACAAGGGCCTAGCGTGTGCAAAATAAAAAGAACAAGGGTCTAGCATGTGCAAAATTGCAAGAACAAGGGCCTAGTGTGTGCAAAATAAAATGAAAAAGGGCCTAGCGTGTGCAAAATTGCAAGAACAAGGGCCTAGCGTGTGCAAAATAAAAAGAACATAGGCCTAGCGTGTTCAAAATAAAAAGAACAAGGGCCTAGCGTGTGCAAAATCGCAAGAACAAGGGCCTAGCGTGTGCAAAATTGCAAGAACAAGGGCCTAGCGAGTGCAAAATAGCAAGAGCAAGGGCCTAGCATGTGCAAAAAATCAAGAACAAGGGCCTAGCTTTCGCGAAATAGCAAAAACGAGGGCCTAGTGTTTGCAAAATAGCAAGAACAAGGGCCTGGCGTGTGCAAAATAAAAAGAACAAGGGTCTAGCGTGTGCAAAATAAAATGAACAAGGGCCTAGCGTGTACAAAATTGCAAGAACAAGGGCCTAGCATGTGCAAAATTGCAAGAACAAGGGCCTAGCGAGTGCAAAATAGCAAGAGCAAGGGCCTAGCGTGTGCAAAAAATCAAGAACAAGGGCCTAGCGTTCGCGAAATAGCAAAAACAAGGGCCTAACGTGTGCAAAATAAGAAGAACAAGGGTCTAGCATGTGCAAAATTGCAAGAACAAGGGCCTAGCGTGTGCAAAATAAAAGGAACAAGGGCATAGCGTGTGCAAAATAGCAACAACAAGGGCCTAGCGTGTGCAAAATAAAAAGAACAAGGGCCTAGCGTGTGCAAAATAAAAAGAACAAGGGCCTAGCGTGTGCAAAATAAAAAGAAAAAGGGCATAGCGTGTGCAAAATAGCAAGAACAGGGGCCTAGCGTGTGCAAAATAAAAAGAACAAGGGCCTAGCGTATGCAAAATAAAAAGAACAAGGGCCTAGCGTGTGCAAAATAAAAAGAACAAGGGCCTAGCATGTGCAAAATCGCAAGAACAAAGGCCTAGCATGTGCAAAATTGCAAGAACAAGGGCCTAGCGAATGCAAAACAGGAAGAGCAAGGGCCTAGAGTGTGCAAAAAATCAAGAACAAGGGCCTAGCGTTCGCGAAATAGCAAGAACGAGGTCCTAGCGTTTGCAAAATAGCAAGAACAAGGGCCTAGCGTGTGCAAAATAAAATGAACAAGGGCCTAGCGTGTGCAAAATAAAAAGAACAAGGGCCCAGCGTGTACAAAATTGCAAGAACAAGGGCCTAGCGTGTGCAAAATTGCAAGAACAAGGGCCTAGCGAGTGCAAAATAGCAAGAGCAAAGGCCTAGCGTGTGCAAAAAATCAAGAACAAGGGCCTAGCGTTCGCGAAATAGCAAGAACAAGGGCCTAAAGTGTGCAAAATAAGAAGAACAACGGTCTAGCATGTGCAAAATTGCAAGAACAAGGGCCTAGCGTGTGCAAAATAAAAAGAACAAGGGCATAGCGTGTGCAAAATAGCAAGAACAAGGGCCTAGCGTGTGCAAAATAAAAAGAACAAGGGCCTAGCGTGTGCAAAATAAAAAGAACAAGGGCCTAGCGTGTGCAAAATTGCAAGAACAAGGGCCTCGCGTGTGCAAAATTGCAACAACAAGGGCCTAGCGAGTGCAAAATAGCAAGAGCAAGGGCCTAGCGTGTGCAAAAAATCAAAAACAAGGGCCTAGCGTTCGCGAAATAGCAAGAACAAGGGCCTAGCATTCTTCTCATGGTATCGAGCAGGTTCCCCTATGGGAACTGCGCCTAGGGCCCACCACTCGAAAATTTTTTTTTCTGCCTGAAGCGCTCTCATCCCGAGTCACGCCTCGGCCACTCTTTCAACGTAGGTGCCTGTGGACTTCGAGGAAGCCATCTCTGCATCCATAGCTGCCTGCCACTGAGAGGAGTAGGGACCCTCTACGGCCTCCGCGTAAGAGCGCGGAGTCGGGATGTCTAGTGCATCCGGTTCTCCCTCAGGAGCAAGCAGTACAGACGCGAGATGAGGTGAAGCAGCAGCCAGACACTGGAACTCCTCCTGCGTGTCCTCAAGGACGTCCGTGCCAAGAGCACACTCACCCCCGACGGACGGAGGACAGACAGACGCAGACTCAGCAACAAGACTGGCAGCGTAGTCTAGACGATAGCGAGCAGCAAAGTCGACGAGCTCACCGACAAGAGCAGACGCAGCAGCGGACTCAAAAGAGGGGTCAGTGACGACAGTAGCAAGCAGACGCGTGACAGTAGGACTGGCAATACAAAGGGAGTCCGACTCCGGGTCAGCAAGCGTAGGAAGAGAGGACTCAGGAGGAGAAGGCAAACGGGCACGCGGAGGAGCAGTGGACGGACGCAGAGACATCCGGTGCATGCCAGGGACAAGAGGAGGACGCTGACGCGAACCGCGACCACTAGCGCGAGCAGCACGAACAGGCGACGCGGGACGAGACGCAGGCTCACGACGCTCAGCAAGACCCCCAGTAGGACCTGTGTAAGGAGAGGGAGCAGGCAGTGGGGAGGTAGGCTCCAATAGTGACTGCGACTGGACAGGCTGTGGACACTCTACAGGAGGAGAAAGACCAAGAACCTGCTGTAGGAGCGGAACGAAGTACGGCCGAGGCCGCGCGGCAACTCCTGACTCAGCAGGGACAACACCAGCACCCTCAGCGGCAGCACCAGCAACACCAACACCTCCAGCGGCAGGACCTCCAGCAGCACCAGCAGCAGGACCACCGCCAGGACAGACAGCAGTAGTCTCAGCACCAACACCCTCAGCAGCTCCAGCTCCAGTAGGACCCGCAGGCCCAGCAGCTCCGGGACCGGCGGCACCAGCACCCTCGGCGGTCGAAGAAGCTCCAGCTCCAGCAGTACGCCTCCAGCGGCGAGCAAACCACTCGCGCAGCTCCTGTGGAGAGAGGGGCTCCCGCCGAGACGAAGCACCAGGAGAAACCCCAGGCTCAGCAGCTCCAGGCGCAGTACCCCTAGACTCAGCACCTCCAGGCTCAGCAGCTCCAGACGCAGCACCCCCAGGCTCAACAGCTCCAGACTCAGCACCCCCAGACTCAGCACCCCCAGGCTCAGCAGCTCCAGGCACAGCCCCCCCCCGCTCAGCACCCCCAGGCTCAGTACCCCCAGCAGCAGCACCCTAAGGCTCAGCACCCCCAGTAGCAGCACCTCCAGGCTCGGCACCCCCAGGCTCAGCACCCACGCGCACAGCACCCCCAGAGTCAGCACCCCCAGGCTCAGCACCCGCAGCAGCACCAGAGTCACTAGTAACCTCGACCGGGTCAACTGCGTCTACCTGGGACACACCTGAGGGGGGAGGGGGTCTACCGGGGGGGGAACCGGCACAAGGAAGTCCGGTGGCGGGGGGAGGGAAGGAGTGCGGTAGGGGAAGAGACGGTAGAAGGGGACTGACTCGTCGAACGTGACGTCCTGGGACGACACAACACGACGAGAGGAAGGGTGGTAGAACTGCCACCCTTGAGCGTCAGGGGGGAAGCCAAGGAAGACACAGGGAGCAGCATGAGGGGACAGCTTGTCTGCAGACAAGTCGCGGACAAACGCCCGAGATCCCCAGACACGGAACGCAGACGCATCGCCGACCTTCCCCGTCCACAGCAAGACTGGGGACATCGCGGGCCGAGAGACCCTGGGGTGGAGGTTGAGCTGATGCGCCGCGTACCGAACCGCAAACGGCCACAGAAAATGGGGGGCAGCCGCATGCATCATGGACGTACGAGCGACATCCATGACCATGCCAATGCGGCGCTCAGCAATCCCATTTTGCTGTGGAGAGTCCGGAAGCGTAAAGGTCTGGCGGATCCCCCGTGCACGACAGTAGTCTCGTAGAAGGCGAGAGGAGAACTCCCCACCTCGGTCAGAGTGCAGACGCAGAACAGGAAAGTCCGAGCCGAAGCTCCTCCTGAGCTGGAGACGAGCCTCGCGGGTCCAGTCGATCAGCACCGCAGTGACATCACCCTTGCTGCGCAAGGGGAGGACTGTGGTGTAACGCGAGTAGTCGTCAACCACCAACAGGAAGTAGCGCTCGTGACCCTGCCCACGGACGCGGGCCGGGCCCCACACGTCCATGTGAAGTGTCTGCAGAGGAGCCTCTGTCGGGGGAATCTGGGAGGAGTGAGGAGCAGCCCTGAGGCGCCCCTCGACACAGGGGACACAGGAAGGTCCTGGCCCCGAAGGAAGGGGAGGGAGAGACTGGGGAAGACCAGAGACAAGGACACGGGAAGCCATGCCCCGCAGACGGGGCAAGGAGGGGTGGCCAAGACGGTGGTGCCACAGGAGAGTCTCGTGAGACAGGAGGCGACACGAACAGGGGGCAGACTCAGGGCCAGACCGGGACGCAGCAACAAACACCTGACCTGACGCAGCTACCTGACCAGACGCAGGGACAGGAGGAGACTCAGTGGTCAGGGTGTAGAGACTCGACCCCGGCCGACGAGAGAACGTGGCCAGGTGCCGGCCTGTGCGTGCGTCCGTGCAGTGGGTCACCCGCTGACTCGCAGGAGTGAACTAGTGAACCCCTGCATCCTGCAGGTCCGCAACACTCACCAAGTTCGTCGAGAACGAGGGAAGGTACAGACCAGACAGGGTGCCCGAGGGGGCAGCCGGACACGGGAGGACAGTGGAAAAGTGAGAGAGGACAGGACCCCCAGAGGGGTCAGCCAGGGAGACTGCAACCGGCCGACCAAGCGGCGTGAGTGTGGTGCAGTCTCGAAAGAAGGAGCGATAAGCTCCGTAGTCAAGTGTGAAAGTGAGGGAGGCCGAAGCCGACGCAGTACCTGAGAGCGCAGCTTCACCAGTACCTGAGAGCGCAGACTCACCAGTACCTGAGAGCGCAGCCTCACCAGTACCTGAGAGCGCAGACGCACTGGCACCTAGAGCAGCAGTCTCACAAGCACCTAGCGCAGCAGTACCAATTGTGAAGTAAGGAAAACAGGAATGAAAATGACTAAGGAAAGATTGGGTACAAATACAACCCTAGAAACCCTGTACCCCATATGTGCTACCCCACTATAGCCTAGAAACATGCATCAGCTATAATACTCTGACACACCCCCATAGGCTAAGTGGGGGAGAACAAGGGGTCACAAGACCAGTCAAGCAAAGCAAAGCAAAGCAAGCTCAGGGTGGATCACAAAGTCACCACACAGTCCGAGCACAAGAGCAGGGCCAGAGGCCAGTTCACATGCAGGAGTACAGACATATATATATAAAACTAGACAAGCAAGAGCAGGTATATATATATGTCACAGTACAAGTGAAGTCAAGAGGAGAGCAAGTGAGGCAAGACAGGTACAAGACCCAGCTGGGTGCAAAAGCGCTGATGGTCACAAGGCGCGAGTGCCTTGGTGAACACATCAGCAGTGTTGGCCTCAGAGGCCACGTACGCAAGTCGCAACTGACCACGCTGCTGCAGCTCACGAGCAAGGAAGTAGCGGAGAGCAATGTGCTTCGTTCTGTGCTCCAAGCGCTGCTCTCGACACAAGGCCAGCATGGCCTTGTTGTCTACGTACAGCACTGGAGGAGAACGAGGCGGCTCTCCAAGGTCAGTCAGCAGGTAGGTGAGCCAGCGAAGCTCCTGTGCAGCCATGGCCCCGGCGTAGATCTCAGCCTCACAACTGGAGCCGAGAACCGAAGACGAGCGAGTAGACCGCCACGAGACAGAGCCGGAACCAAGGCTGAAGGTGTAACCCTGTGACGACCGCTGCGTAGCCTGGTCGTCAGCCCAAGAAGCGTCCGCGTGGCCGGTAAGGACCACTGGACTCCGCCCTCCAAGCACTAGCTCCATGCCCGACGTACTGCACAGGTAGCGCAATACCCTCTTCGCTGCAGCCATGTGCTCCGGTCTGTGTCTCCCAGGAGCAACATAGCGTGCAAGAATGCTCAGAGGGTATGCAAGGTCAGGTCGTGTGCAGGTCATCAGGTACATGAGGCAGCCAACAAGCTCTGCATACGGACCACTCGACTCTACGGACTCATCCGAAGGCAGAGCTGAGAGTGAGTGGCGAGTAGGCGGAGGAGTGGCCTGAGGCGAGGAGTACGTGAAGCCGAAGCGCTGAAGGACCTGCTGCACCATGTGTGACTGAGTCAAGGTAATGGTGCGGCGTGCTCTGTCCCGAGTGATCTGCAAGCCAAGGTAGCTGCGCAGTTCACCCAGGTCTGTGCACGTGTGTCTCTTCAGCAGCTCGGACTTCAGCAGTGTCCGCTGTGGCAAAGACCAAGTCGTCGACGTACACGAGGATGTAGAACGGCGGCAGGGAAGTGTCGGTGCGAAGAAACAGCGACGGGTCAGCAGTAGAAGGAGCAAACCCAAGAGCCGCAAGCGTAGTCCTCAGTGTGTCGTGCCACTCACGCGGTGCCTGGCGGAGACCGTAGACTGGCCGTCGGAGGCTCCACTGGGTGCCAGGAGGGAAAGTCCCAGTGAAGCCAGGTGGACGGCGAAGCCAGATCTCCTCGTGCAGGCTACCCTGCAAGAACGCAGTGCTGAAGTCGAGAGAGTGAAGCTCGTAGTCGCGCTGAGCGGCTATGTGCAACAGCACCCGAAGAGTAGTCATCTTCGGGGTGGGAGAGAAGGTCTGAAAGTAGTCAACTCCCTGCCGCTGACTGAAGCCACGAGCAACGTACCGTGCCTTGAAGACAGGTGGAGAGCCCGGCGGCCGCTTCACCCTGAAGATCCACATGCCACTGACGATGTTCGCCCCAGGAGGGGGAACCGCGTCAACGTAGGTGCCTGTGGACTTCCAGGAAGCCATCTCTGCATCCATAGCTGCCTGCCACTGAGAGGAGTAGGGACCCTCTACGGCCTCCGCGTAAGAACGCGGAGTCGGGATGTCTAGTGCATCCGGGTCTCCCTCAGGGGCAAGCAGTACAGACGCGAGATGAGGTGAAGCAGCCGCTAGACACTGTAACTCCTCCTGCCTGTCCTCTAGGACGTCCGTGCCAAGAGCACACTCACCCCCGACGGACGGAGGACAGACAAACGCAGACTCAGCAACAAGACTAGCAGCGTAGTCGAGACGACAGCGAGCAGCAAAGTCGACGAGCTCAGCGACTAGAGCAGACGCAGCAGCGGACTCAAAAGAGGGGTCAGTGACGACAGTAGCAAGCAGTCGCATGACAGTAGGACTGGCAGCACGAAGAGAGTCCGACTCAGGGTCGGCAAGCGCAGGAAGAGAGGACTCAGGAGGAGAAGGCAAAGGGGCACGCAGAGGAGCAGTGGACGGACGCAAAGACATCCGGTGTGTGCCAGGGACAGGAGGAGGACGCTGACGCGAACTGCGACCACTAGCGCGAGCAGCACGAACAGGCGACGCGGGACGAGACGCAGGCTCACGACGCTCAGCAAGACCTCCAGTAGGACCAGTGTAAGGAGAGGGAGCAGGCAGTGGAGAGGAAGGCTCCAGCAGGGACTGCGACTGGACAGGCGGTGGACCCTCTACTAGAGGAGAAAGACCAAGAACCTGCTGCAGGAGCGGAACGAAGTACGGCCGAGGCCGCGCGGCAGCTCCAGACTCAGCAGGGACAGCACCACCACCCTCAGCGACAGCACCAGTGCCACCCACACCTCCAGCGGCAGGACCAACAGCAGTAGGCTCAGCACCAACGCCCTCAGCAGCTCCAGCTCCAGGAGGACCCGCAGGTCCAGCAGCTCCGGGACCGGCAGCACCCGCACCCTCGACGGTCGAAGAAGCTCCAGCTCCAGCTCCAGTAGCACCTCCGGACGCAGCAGCACGCCTCCAGCGGCGAGCGAACCACTCGCGCAGCTCCTGTGGAGAGAGGGGCTCCCGGCGAGACGCAGCAGCAGGAGAAACCCCAGGCTCAGCAGCTCCAGACGCAGTACCCCCAGGCTCAGCAGCTCCCAGCACAGCACCCCCAGGCTCAGCAGCTCCCGACCCAGCACCCCCAGACCCAGCACCTCCAGGCACAGCACCCCCCAACTCAGCACCCCAAGGCTCCGCACCCTCCGCAGTAGCACCCTCAGGCCCAGCACCCCCGGCAGTAGCACCCCCAGGCTCAGCACCCCCGCGCACAGCACCCCCAGAGTCAGCACCCCCAGGCTCAGCACCCGCAGCAGCACCAGAGTCACCAGTAACCTCGACCGGGTCAACGGCGTCTACCTGGGACACACCTGAGGGGGCAGGAACCTGAGGGGGGAGGGGGTCTACCGGGGGAGGAACCGGCACAAGGAAGTCCGGGGGAGGGGGGAGGGAAGGAGTGCGGTAGGGGAAGAGACGGTAGAAGGGGACTGACTCGTCGAACGTGACGTCCTGGGAGGACAGAACACGACGAGAGGAGGGGTGGTAAAACTGCCACCCTGGGGCGTCAGTGGGGAAGCCAAGGAAGACACAGGGAGCAGCACGAGGGGACAGCTTGTCCGCAGACAAGTCGCGGACAAACGCCCGAGATCCCCAGACACGGAACACAGACGCATCGCCAACCTTCCCCGTCCACAGCAAGACTGGGGACATCGCAGGCCGAGAGACCCGGGGGTGAAGGTTGAGCTGATGCGCCGCGTACCTCACCGCAAACGGCCACAGAAAATGGGGGGCAGCCGCATGCATCATGGACGTACGAGCGACATCCATGACCATGCCAATGCGGCGCTCAGCAATCCCATTTTGCTGTGGTGAGTCCGGAAGCGTGAAGGTCTGGCGGATCCCCCGCGCACGACAGTAGTCCCGCAGAAGGCGAGAAGAGAACTCTCCGCCTCTGTCCGAGTGCAGACGCAGAACAGGAAAGTCCGAGCCGAAGCTCTTCCTGAGCTAGAGACGAGCCTCGCGGATCCAGTCGATCAGCACCTCAGTGACCGCACCCTTGCTGCGCAAGGGGAGGACTGTGGTGTAACGCGAGTAGTCGTCAACCACCAACATGAAGTAGCGCTCGTAACCCTGCCCACGGACGGGGGCTGGGCCCCACACATCCATGTGAAGCGTCTGCAGGGGAGCCTCTGTCGGGGGGAAGTGGGAGGAGTGAGGAGTAGCCCGGAGGCGACCCTCGACACAGGGGACACAGGAAGGTCCTGGCCCGGAGGGGAGAGGAGGGAGAGACTGGGGAAGACCAGAGACAAGGACACGGGAAGCCATGCTCCGAAGACGGGGCAAGGAGGGGTGGCCAAGACGGTGGTGCCACAGGAGAGTCTCGTGAGACAGGAGGCGACAAGAACAGGGGGCAGACTCAGGACCTGACCGGGACGCAGCAGCAAACACCTGACCTGACGCAGCTACCTGACCGGACGCAGGGACAGGAGGAGACGAAGTGGTCAGGGTGTAGAGACTCGACCCCGGCCGACGTGAGAAGGTGGCTAGGTGTCGGCCTGTGCGTGCGTCCGTGCAGTGGGTCTCCCGCTGACTCGCAGGAGTGAACTGGTGAACCCCCGCATCCTGGAGGGCTGCACCACTCACCAAGTTCGTAGAGAACGAGGGAAGGTACAGACCAGACAGGGTGCCCGAAGGGGCAGCCGGACACGGGAGGACAGTGGAAAAGTGAGACAGGACAGGACCCCCAGAGGGGTCAGCAAGGGAGACCGCAACCGGCCGGCCGAGCGGCGTAAGGGTAGTGCGGTCTCGAAAGAAGGAGCGAGAAGCGCCGGAGTCAAGTGTGAAAGTGAGGGAGGACGAG
This sequence comes from Closterium sp. NIES-65, assembly GCA_948144175.1. Classification (NCBI taxonomy): domain Eukaryota; kingdom Viridiplantae; phylum Streptophyta; class Zygnematophyceae; order Desmidiales; family Closteriaceae; genus Closterium; species Closterium sp. NIES-65. The sequence continues at coordinate 23,825 of CANXME010000195.1, read as the reverse complement.
GACGACGCAGTACCTGAGAGCGCAGTCTCACCAGTACCTGAGAGCACAGACGCACTGGCACCTAGAGCAGCAGCCTCACAAGCACCTAGCGCAGCAGTACCAATGCCCGGGTCGGGCTGGAAACAACGGTAACCCTCATTCTCCTCACTATAATCCACAACATACATAGCAGCAAGGATAGCATCAAAATCAAGATCAAAGATCGCTACACCAGCCCTGAGAAGCTCATCCCAGCGAGGGATCTCACTAGCCCCAGGGAACTGCTGACGCCAAGCGTCCGTCAGGCGGCCAAAGCAGCGCTGGGTGGCGTGGGCACCCCCACACTGCTCACCCGCGCGGTCGCCGGAACGAAGAACGTAGGTGCAGGGACCAGTACCCCCACCCCTCTGACGCCCAGCGTACCACTCACGAAGCTGCTGAGGCGGAGGGATGTCCCGCGAGCGCTGCTGCTGCTGCCGCTGCGAGCGCTGGCCACCACCACCGCCGCTACGCTGCTGGGTACCACCTCGACCAGCTCCACCTCCTCCACCACCACCGCCTCCTCCGCTGCCGCCTCCACCGCCTCCACCTCCGCCGCCTCCACCACCGCCGCTGCCTCCACCACCACCACTGGCACCACTACCACCGTCTCCGCCACTGCTGCCACCACCACCACCACTCCCGCCACTAGTCCCGCCGCCACCCCCACTCCCTCCGCCGCCACCGCCGCCACCGCCACCGCTCCCTCCAGCTCCACCCGCGCCCTTGCCCCCCTTGCCCTTGCTGGAGCGACGTCTCCCACTAGGGGCAGACGCCGCGCCGACCGACTCAAGACCAAGCAGGTCGGCAGCAGCAGAAGAGGCAACAGAGGGCAGCAAGGGGGAAGGAGAGCACCCCTCAAAGATGGGGGTGCGAGGGTCACCACGAGAAGCACCTACAGCGACTATGCTCTTCTCCGCTGCGAGGAGGGCCTTCTCGAGGAGGTCGACGGTTAGGGTGGTGGGACAGACTGCGAGAAAGTGGTCCCTGACGACGCGAAGGGAGTCAGGGAGGCGCGCGACTACGTAGTAGAGAGCGATGTACATGGGGGGGGGGGTTCTTAGCGCAGAACTCAGCAGGAAGGGCGGCGCGGTAGCGAGTGTCACTAGTGCGGAGGTGCGTAATGAGGTCAGCGACAGTGGGAAAAGCAGAGAGGTCAGGAAAGAGGTAGGGAAGCATGAGACGGCTCAGTGCAGCAGTGGCAGGGGAGGAGTAGCGCGCAACTATAGAGTCGTACAAGGTGTGAGCACTCTTGTACTGACTAAAGTGCGCACGCTCAGAGGTAGGGAGGTGGCGACGCACAGCAAGACGTGCAGCAGCATCGCGGGTGGCCCACTTAGAGCGGACAGTGGGATCAGCATCAGCAGCAGGAGCAGGAGAGGCGCCAGAGGTGAGGTCAAAGAGAGAAAGGTCGTCAGCCCTGTCGCACTGTAAGAACAGTTGCAGGTCGTCTAACCAGACCTCAAAATCAATGGCGCGACCCTCAGCGTCAAAAGCTAGGACACTAGGGGTAGCCATGGCGACGACAGCGACGCAGTGCAAGCAGTAGGGAAAGAGCTCGCAGTGTCAGTAGGACTGTGCTCACCAGGCAGGGCAGGTCGTGCAGCTATGCAGAAAGGCGGCTCAGCGACCGGGCGGCTCGGGTGCACAGCGGCTCGGCTCCCGGGCGGCTCGGCGGCTGGGCGGCTCGTGCGCAGGGCGGCTCGGCTCCCGGGCGGCTCGGCGGTAGGGCGGCTCGGGTGTAGGGCGGCTCGGCTCCCGGGCGGCTCGGCAGCAGGGCGGCTCGGGTCCCGGGCGGCTCGGCGTTGGGCGGCTCGGCTCCCGGGCGGTTCGGTTGTACCCCTTGTGGGCTACCCCACTATAGCCTACACAATATGCATGAGCTATAATGTTCTGACAGAGGAATGTCTGAGGGGCGAGAGGACCAGGTAAAAGCTGTTGGGTCATTGTCTGGACTGGGCGCAACGGGGTTGATGGGATTGTCGCGAGTGAATGTTACTCGATCCCAGTAACGGGACCCTCTGTTGCGTCGAGCCATGCAGCTTATGATTGTTCCTTTTCCTTTGTCCTTCGCCGTGATGTGTGCAGGGGATTGTGAAGTGCTGGCGACGGAAGGAGGCGACACAGTGGCGGAGGGCTTTGTCTGTGTCGATGGTTGTTGGTTGGAGGCGTTGCGCCGTTCGTCAGCGGCCTGACGCTTGTAGCACTGGTCGATAGAGTGGCCAGACTTCTTGCAGATTTGCAGAAAGCTCCCTTCTTTCCGCGTTGTTCCCCTTGTGATGCTCCTGTGTAGAAGACTAATTTCTCCGGTGCAGTGGCGGGCCGGCAGGTGCAGCGGCGGGCCGGCAGGTGTAGCAGCGGACCGGCAGGTGCAGGCGGCGGGCCGTAGGGTGCAGCGGCGGGCCGTAGGGTGCAGCGGCGGGCCGGCAGGTGCAGCGGCGGGGCCGTCAGGTGAAGCGGCGGGCCGCTGGGTGCAGCGGCGGGCCGGCAGGTGCAGCGGCGGGGCCGTCAGAGGCGGCGGGCCGCTGGGTGCAGCGGCGGGCCGGCAGGTGCAGTGGCAGGCCGGCAGGAGCAGCGGCGGGCCGGTAGGAGCAGCGGCGGGGCCGTCAGGTGAGGCGGCGGGCCGGCAGGAGCAGCGGCGGGCCGTAGGGTGCAACGGCGGGGCCGTCAGAGGCGGCGGGCCGCTGGGTGCAGCGGCGGGCCGGCAGGTGCAGCGGCGGGCCGGTAGGAGCAGCGGCGGGCCGGCAGGAGCAGCGGCGGGGCCGTCAGGTGAGGCGGCGGGCCGGCAGGAGCAGCGGCGGGGCCGTCAGAGGCGGCGGCGGGGCCGCGGCAGTAGAGGCGGGGCCGCGTCAGGGGAGGCGGCGGGGCCGCGTCAGGGGAGGCGGCGGGGCCGCGTCAAGCAGGCGGCGGGGCCGCGAGGGAAAAGGCGACCCGAGGGGTCGCTAAAAAAAAGGCGCGCCTCGGGGCGCGCTTCGGTGGGCCCTAAAAAAAACGGTCCTAAGGCAGGACCCGCTCTATACCATGTGAAGTAAGGAAAACAGGAATGAAAATGACTAAGGAAAGATTGGGTACAAATACAACCCTAGAAACCCTGTACCCCATATGTGCTACCCCACTATAGCCTACAAACATGCATCAGCTATAATACTCTGACACCAATGCCCGGGTCGGGCGGGAAACACCGGTAACAGTCACCCTCCTCACTAATAGTCACAGCATACATAGCAGCAAGGATAGCATCAAAGTCAAGATCAAAGATAGCTACACCAGCCCTAGACAGCTCTCCCCAACGGGGGATCTCACTAGCCTCGGGGAACTGCTGACGCCAAGCGTCCGTCAGGCGGCCAAAGCAGCGCTGGGTGGGGTGGGCACCCCCACACTGCTCACCTGCGCGGTCACCGGAACGAAGGACGTAGGTGCACGGACCAGTACCCCCACCCCGCTGACGCTGCGTGTACCACTCACGGAGATGCTGGGGCGGAGGGATGTCCTGCGAACGCTGCTGCTGCTGCTGCTGGCGCTGACCACTACCACAGCCGCTCCGTTGCGGGGTACCACCCGGACCAGCTCCACCCCCTCCGCCACCACCGCCTCCTCCTCCGCCTCCTCCGCCGCCTCCACCTCCACCGCTGCCTCCACCACCGCCGCCTCCTCCGCCGCTGCCACCACCACCACCACCCCGCCACCACTCCCGCCGCCACCCCCACTCCCTCCGCCGCCTCCACCGCCCCCTCCAGCTCCACCCGCGCCCTTGCCCCCCTTGCCCTTGCCAGAGCGGCGTCTCCCACTAGGGGCAGACGCCGCGCCGACCGACTCAAGACCAAGCAGGTCAGCAGCAGCAGCAGAGGCAACAGAGGGCAGCAGGGGGGAAGGAGAGCACCCCTCAAAGATGGGGGTGCGAGGGTCACCCCGAGAAGCTCCTACAGCGACGATGCTCTTCTCCGCCGCTAGGAGGGCCTTCTCGAGGAGGTCGACAGTGAGGGTGGTGGGACAGACTGAAAGAAAGTGGTCCCTGACTACGCAAAGGGAGTCAGGGAGGCGTGCGACTACGTAGTAGAGAGTGATGTACATGGGGGGGGGGGGTTCTTCGCGCAGAACTCAGCAGGAAGGGCAGCGCGGTAGCGAGTGTCACTAGTGCGGAGGTGCGTAATGAGGTCAGCGACAGTGGGAAAGGCAGTGAGGTCAGGAAAGAGGTACGGAAGCATGAGACGGCTCAGAGCAGCAGTGGCAGGGGAAGAGTAGCGCGCAACTACAGCGTCGTACAAGGTCTGAGCACTCTTGTACTGACTAAAGTGCGCGCGCTCAGTGGTAGGGAGGTGGCGACGCACAGCAAGACGTGCAGCAGCATCGCGGGTGGCCCACTGAGAGCGAACAGTGGGGTCAGCATCAGCAGCAGGGGCAGGAGAGGCGCCAGAGGTAAGGTCAAAGAGAGAGAGACCGTCCGCCCTATCGCACTGTAAAAACAACTGCAGGTCGTCGACCCAGACCTCAAAGTCAATGGCTCGACCCTCAGCGTCAAAAGCGAGGACACTGGGGGTAGCCATGACGGCGACAGACAAGCAGTGCAAGCAGTCGGGAAGGGCACGCAGTAGTAGTGGGGCAGTGCCGTGCTCACCAGAAAGGGCAGGTCGAGCGGTCCGGCTCGTGGGCGGCTCGGCTGCTGCGGGGCGGCTTGGCTGCTCCCAGACGGCTCGGCTGCTGCGGGGCGGCTCGGCTGCTCCCAGATTACTCGGCTGCTGCTGTGCGGCTCGGCTGCTGCTAGGCGGCTCGGCTGCTGCTGGGCGGCTCGGCTGCTGCTGGGCGGCTCGGCGGCTGCTGGGCGGCTCGGTTGCTGCAGGGCGGCTCGGCTGCTGCTGGGCGGCTCGGCAACGGGGCGGCTCGGCTGCTGCAGTCGGGCGGCTCGGCTGTTGCAGTTGCTGGGGCGGCAAGGCCGCGAGATCAGGGACGGCGGGGCCGCGTATCAGGGGCGGCGGGGCCGAGAGCGCTGGGGCGGCGGGGCCGTGAGATCAGGGGCGGTGAGGCCGTGAGATCAGGTGCGGCGGGGCCGGGAGCGCTGGGGCGGCGGGGCCGCGATGCAGGGGCGGCGGGGCCGCAATGCAGGGGCGGGGAGGCCGCAATGCAGGGGCGGCGGGGCCGTGAGCGCTGGGGCGGCGGGGCTGCGATGCAGGGGCGGCGGGGCCGTGAGCGCTGGGGCGGTGGGGCCGCGATGCAGGGGCGGCGGGGCCGTGAGCGCTGGGGCGGCGGGCCGCGATGCAGGGGCGGCGGGGCCGGTAGCGCTGGGGCGGCGGGGCCGCGAGTTCAGGGGCGGCAGGGCCGCACGATCAGGGGCGGCGGGGCCGCTGGAGCAGGGGCGACGGGGCCGCGAGAGCAGGGGCGGCGCGGCCGTGAGCTCAGGGGCGGCGGGGCCGCGAGATAAGGGGCGGCGGGGCCGCGAGATCAGAGGCGGCGAGGCCGCGAGCAGGGGCGGCGAGGCCGTAAGAGAAGGGGCGGCGGGGCCGCTGGAGCAGCGGCGGCGAGGCCGCGATCAGGGAGCGGCGGGGCCGCGCGAGGAGAGGCGGGGGGCCGCACGATCAGGAGCAGCGTGGCCGCGTGAGCAAGGGCGGCAAGGCCGCGAGAGAAGAGGCGGCGGGGCCGCGTTAACGGGGCAGTGGGGCCGCGAGGGTAAGGCCGGCCGCCAGGGCGGCTCGGTGAAAGAGTGGCCCGAGGCGCGACTCGGGATGAGAGCGCTTCGACAAGAAAAAAAAAATTTCGAGTGGTGGGCCTTAGGCGCAGTTCCCATAGGGGAACCTGCTCGATACCATGAGAAGAACGCTAGGCCCTTGCTCTTGCTACTTCGCGAACGCTAGGCCCTTGTTCTTGATTTTTTGCACACGCTAGGCCCTTGCTCTTGCTATTTTGCACTCGCTAGGCCCTTGTTCTTGCAATTTTGCATACGCTAGGCCCTTGTTCTTGCAATTTTGCACACGCTAGGCCCTTGTTCTTTTTATTTTGCACAAGCTATGCCCTTGTTCTTTTTAATTTGCACACGCTAGGCCCTTGTTGTTGCTATTTTGCACACGTTATGCCCTTGTTCTTTTTATTTTGCACACGCTAGGCCCTTGTTCTTGCAATTTTGCACATGCTAGACCCTTATTCTTTTTATTTTGCACACGCTAGGCCCTTGTTCTTGCTATTTCTCGAACGCTAGGCCCTTGTTCTTGATTTTTTGCACACGCTAGGCCCTTGCTCTTGCTATTTTGCACTCGCTGGGCCCTTGTTCTTGCAATTTTGCACACGCTAGGCCCTTGTTCTTGCAATTTTGCACACGCTAGGCCCTTGTTCCATTTATTTTGCACACGCTAGGCCCTTGTTCTTTTTATTTTGCACACGCTATGCGCTTGTTCTTGCTATTTTGCAAACGCTAGGCCCTTGTTCTTGCTATTTCGCGAAAGCTAGGCCCTTGTTCTTGATTTTTTTGCACATGCTAGGCCCTTGCTCTTGCTATTTTGCACTCGCTAGGCCCTTGTTCTTGCAATTTTGCACACGCTAGGCCCTTGTTCTTGCAATTTTGCACACGCTAGGCCCTTGTTCTTTTTATTTTGCACACGCTAGGCCCTTGTTCTTTTTATTTTGCACACGCTAGGCCCTTGTTCTTGCTATTTTGCAAACGCTATGCCCTCGTTCTTCTTTTTTTGCACACGCTAGGCCCTTGTTTTTGCAATTTTGCACATGCTAGACCATTGTTCGTTATATTTTGCACACGCTAGGCCCTTGTTCTTGCTATTTCACGAACGCTAGGCCCTTGTTCTTGATTTTTTGCACACGCTAGGCCCTTCCTCTTGCTATTTTGCACTCGCTAGGCTCTTGTTCTTGCAATCTTGCACACGCTAGGCCCTTGTTCTTGCAATTTTGCACACGCTAGGCCCTTGTTCTTTTTATTTTGCACACGCTAGGCCCTTGTTCTTGCAACTTTGTACATGCTAGACCCTTGTTCTTTTTATTTTGCACACGCTAGGCCCTTGTTCTTGCTATTTCGCGAACGCTAGGCCCTTGTTCTTTTTATTTTGCAAACGCTAGGCCCTTGTTCTTTTTATTTTGCACACGCTAGGCCCTTGTTCTCGCTATTTCGCGAACGCTAGGCCCTTGCTCTTTTTATTTTGCACACGCTAGGCCCTTGCTCTTGCTTTTTTGCACTCGCTAGGCCCTTGTTCTTGCAATTTTGCACACGCTAGGCCCTTGTTCTTGCAATTGTGCACACGCTAGGCCCTTGTTCTTTTTATTTTGCACACGCTAGGCCCTTGTTCTTTTTATTTTGCACACACTAGGCCCTTGTTCTTGCTATTTTGCACACGCTATGCCCTTGTTCTTTTTATTTTGCACACGCTAGGCCCTTGTTCTTGCAATTTTGCACATGCTAGACCATTGTTCATTATATTTTGCACACGCTAGGCCCTTGTTCTTGCTATTTCACGAACGCTAGGCCCTTGTTCTTGATTTCTTGCACACGCTAGGCCCTTGTTCATGCAATTTTGGACATGCTAGACCCTTGTTCTTTTTATTTTGCACACGCTAGGCCCTTGCTCTTGCTATTTCGTGAAAGCTAGGCCCTTGTTCTTGATTTTTTGCACACGCTAGGCCCTTGCTCTTGCTATTTTGCACTCGCTAGGCCCTTGTTCTTGCAATTTTGCACACGCTAGGCCCTTGTTCTTGCAATTTTGCACACGCTAGGCCCTTGTTCTTTTTATTTTGCACACGCTAGGCCCTTGTTCTTTTTATTTTGCACACGCTAGGCCCTTGTTCTTGCAATTTTGCATATGCTAGACCCTTGTTCGTGCTATTTCGCGAACGCTAGGCCCTTGTTCTTGATTTTTTGCACACACTAGGCCCTTCCTCTTGCTATTTTGCACTCGCTAGGCCCTTGTTCTTGCAATTTTGCACACGCTAGGCCCTTGTTCTTGCAATTTTGCACACGCTAGGCCCTTGTTCTTTTTATTTTGCACACGCTAGGCCCTTGTTCTTTTTATTTTGCACACGCTAGGCCCTTGTTCTTGCTATTTTGCACACGCTATGCCCTTGTTCTTTTTATTTTGCACACGCTAGGCCCTTGTTCTTTTTATTTTGCACACGCTAGGCCCTTGTTCTTTTTATTTTGCACACGCTAGGCCCTTGTTCTTGCAATTTTGCAACGCTAGGCCCTTGTTCTTTTTATTTTGCACACGCTAGGCCCTTGTTCTTGCTATTTTGCAAACGCTATGCCCTCGTTCTTTTTTTTTTGCACACGCTAGGCCCTTGTTCTTGCAATTTTGCACATGCTAGACCATTGTTTGTTATATTTTGCACACGCTAGGCCCTTGTTTTTGCTATTTCACGAACGCTAGGCCCTTGTTCTTGATTTCTTGCACACGCTAGGCCCTTCCTCTTGCTATTTTGCACTCGATAGGCACTTGTTCTTGCAATTTTGTACACGCTAGGCCCTTATTCTTGCAATTTTGCACACGCTAGGCCCTTGTTCTTTTTTTTTGCACATGCTAGGCCCTTGTTCTTTTTATTTTGCACACGCTAGGCCCTTGTTCTTGCTATTTTGCACACGCTATGCCCTTGTTCTTTTTATTTTGCACACGCTAGGCCCTTGTTCTTGCAATTTTGCAAAGCTAGGCTCTTGTTCTTTTTACTTTGCACACGCTAGGCCCTTGTTCTTTTTATTTTGCACACGCTAGGCCCTTGTTCTTGCTATTTTGCAAACGCTATGCCCTCGTTCTTTTTTTTTTTGCACAAGCTAGGCCCTTGTTCTTGCAATTTTGCATATGCTAGACCCTTGTTCGTTATATTTTGCACACGCTAGGCCCTTGTTCTTGCTATTTCGCGAACGCTAGGCCCTTGTTCTTGATTTTTTGCACACGCTAGGCCCTTCCTCTTGCTATTTTGCACTCGCTAGGCCCTTGTTCTTGCAATTTTGCACACGCTAGGCCCTTGTTCTTGCAATTTTGCACACGCTAGGCCCTTGTTCTTTCAATTTTGCACACGCTAGGCCCTTGTTCTTTTTATTTTGCACACGCTAGGCCCTTGTTCTTGCTATTTTGCACACGCTATGCCCTTGTTCTTTTTTTTTTTGCACACGCTAGGCCCTTGTTCTTGCAATTTTGGACATGCTAGACCCTTTTTTTTTTTATTTTGCACATGCTAGGCCCTTGCTCTTGCTATTTTGCACTCGCTAGGCCCTTGTACTTGCAATTTTGCATATGCTAGGCCCTTGTTCTTGCAATTTTGCACACGCTAGGCCCTTATTCTTTTTATTTTGCACACGCTAGGCCCTTGTTCTTGCTATTTTGCACATGCTATGCCCTTGTTCTTTTTATTTTGCACACGCTAGGCCCTTGTTCTTGCAATTTTGCAATGCTAGGCCCTTGTTCTTTTTATTTTGCACACGCTAGGCCCTTGTTCTTCTTATTTTGCACACGCTAGGCCCTTGTTCTTGCTATTTTGCAAACGCTATGCCCTCGTTCTTTTATTTTTGCACACGCTAGGCCCTTGTTCTTGCAATTTTGCACATGCTAGACCCTTGTTTGTTATATTTGGCACACGCTAGGCCCTTGTTCTTGCTATTTTGCGAACGCTAGGCCCTGGCTTTTGCTATTTTGCACTCGCTAGGCCCTTGTTCTTGCAATTTTGCATACGCTAGGCCCTTAATCTTGCAATTTTGCACACGCTAGGCCCTTGTTCTTTTTATTTTGCCCACGCTAGGCCCTTGTTCTTTTTATTTTGCACACGCTAGGCCCTTGTTCTTTCAATTTTGCACATGCTAGACCCTTGTTCTTTTTATTTTGCACACGCTGGGCCCTTGTTCTTGCTATTTCGCGAACGCTAGGCCCTTGTTCTTGTTTTTTCGCACACGCTAGGCCCTTGCTCTTGCTATTTAGCACTCGCTAGGTCCTTGTTCTTGCAATTTTGCACACGCTAGGCCCTTGTTCTTGCAATTTTGCACACGCTAGGCCATTGTTCTTTTTAAATTGCACACGCTAGGCCCTTGTTCTTTTTATTTTGCACACGCTAGGCCCTTGTTCTTGCAATTTTGCACATGCTAGACCCTTGTTCTTTTTAATTTGCACACGCTAGGCTTTTGTTCTTGCCATTTCGCGAACGCTAGGCCCTTGTTCTTGACTTTTTGCACACGCTAGGCCCTTGCTCTTGTTGGGTGCAAAACGTATTTTGCACGTCAACCTGTCGCCTATTCGTCGAGCGATGTGAAATTTGAGGGTATTTGTTTTGAGGTATTTTGTGTGGTGTGGAATGCGCATTTGTGTGCTTTTCATTCTGGCGTTTACGGTTTATGAATCGCCTTAGCGGTTCATAAGTTATGTGCATTTTTGTGTGAGGTTCCATTCATGCGTTTTCATGATTGTTCGTGTGAATTTCGTGTTGTTTGTGTCGTGTCATGAATGTGCGTGAAGCTCCGAGTGATCATGTGCTTTCATGAGCCTTCGCGCGTTCATGTCAATTCGCGTGCTGTTCGTGCAAGCTTCATGAGCGTTCATGTGTTTACATGTTCGTTCATGTGCGTTCATGTTAGCTCATCTGTCTGTGTTTCATGAATTTTCTGTGCTTCATGAATGCACTGTGTTTCATGAATGTCGAATTGTTTTCATGTGTGCTGTTGAGAGTGTCGAGTGTGTTGAGTTAGGGGCTCGATTGTTTGACCAGCCTCGTTGACCATTTCGCGCTGGTCAATGAAAAAGTGCGCGAAGTCAGGACCCGCGCGTGGGGTCCTGACACGCGCGTGTGGTCGTGCAGGGCCCACGCGTGTGTCGCCACTGTTTCGATCGTGCACAGTGCGCACGATCGATACAAGACGGAGCGACATGATCGCTCCGTCACGCGCAGGACAACGCACGATCGCGTCAGCGATCGTCTTGTCCTGCACGACCGAGAAATATCTCGGTCGTGATAAGGGGCACGTGGGGCACGTGGGGCACGCGAGATTTTACGGTTGACTAACGGGATTTCGCGCTGACCAGGCGAGCAGAAAAATTCGCCAGAAAGTCGCGCTGCTTTGCGCCATTATTTCGACAGGGGCACAAAACGGTAAAGTCCGTTTGTAACTGAAGAAAACGGTAAACCCACACGAGTGCTCATGATTTGTACACGAGCGATCATGAATGTTCACGAGGGGAGTCAGCAGGAGAATTTGGCAGCAGTGCAGTGGAAGACAGTTATTCTACAGAGGCAGATCAAGCCAAATTCTGAAGCAGTTTTACAACCGTTTTCATGACAGCAAAGCGAAGACCTGGACGACAGTTAGACAACTGTTTTGTGTGTTCTCCTTTGTGCACCTAGGACTTCTCTTATATGTGTGCTTGTATTTGCTTTTATCAATAATGCTTTCATGATTTTCAAGCTCACAATCTACTACTACGTATTGACGAGAGTAGATACACAACGAACTTCTGCCGAAACTCTGCTCTACCAGAACGCTCATTCTGCAAACTAAGTGTGGCATAACTACTCGCTTGTTTCACAAGTGATGTTAAGTGTTGCCTAGCTTATGTTTGTGGTTCTGAGTTAATCGCTTCCGCATAGTACTTTGACTTAACAGCTCTTGCTATTTTGCACTCGCTAGGCCCTTGTTCTTGCAATTTTGCACACGCTAGGCCCTTGTTCTTGCAATTTTGCACACGCTAGGCCCTTGTTCTTTTTATTTTGCACACGCTAGGCCCTTGTTCTTTTTATTTTGCACACGCTAGGCCCTTGTTCTTGCTATTTTGCAAACGCTATGCCCTCGTTCTTTTTTTTTTGCACACGCTAGTTCTTGCAATTTTGTATATGCTCGATTCTTGTTCGTTATATTTTGCACACGCTAGGCCCTTGTTCTTGCTATTTCACGAACGCTAGGCCCTTGTTCTTGATTTTTTGCACATGCGAGGCCCTTCCTCTTGCTATTTTGCAGTCGCTAGGCCCTTGTTCTTGCAATTTTGCACACGCTAGGCCCTTGTTCTTGCAATTTTGCACACGCTAGGCCCTTGTTCTTGCAATTTTGCACACGCTAGGCCCTTGTTCTTGCAATTTTGCACACGCTAGGCCCTTGTTATTTTTATTTTGCACACGCTAGGCCCTTGTTCTTTTTATTTTGCACACGCTAGGCCCTTGTTCTTGCTATTTTGCACACGCTATGCCCTTGTTCTTTTTATTTTGCACACGCTAGGCCCTTGTTCTTGCAATTTTGCAAAGCTAGGCTCTTGTTCTTTTTACTTTGCACACGCTAGGCCCTTGTTCTTTTTATTTTGCACACGCTAGGCCCTTGTTCTTGCTATTTTGCAAACGCTATGCCCTCGTTCTTTTTTTTTTGCACAAGCTAGGCCCTTGTTCTTGCAATTTTGCATATGCTAGACCCTTGTTCGTTATATTTTGCACACGCTAGGCCCTTGTTCTTGCTATTTCGCGAACGCTAGGCCCTTGTTCTTGATTTTTGGCACACGCTAGGCCCTTCCTCTTGCTATTTTGCACTCGCTAGGCCCTTGTTCTTGCAATTTTGCACACGCTAGGCCCTTGTTCTTGCAATTTTGCACACGCTAGGCCCTTGTTCTTTCAATTTTGCACACGCTAGGCCCTTGTTCTTTTTATTTTGCACACGCTAGGCCCTTGTTCTTGCTATTTTGCACACGCTATGCCTTTTTTCTTTTTATTTTGCACACGCTAGGCCCTTGTTCTTGCAATTTTGCAACGCTAGGCCCTTGTTCTTTTTATTTTGCACACGCTAGGCCCTTGTTCTTTTTATTTTGCACACGCTAGGCCCTTGTTCTTGCTATTTTGCAAACGCTATGCCCTCGTTCATTTTTTTTTGCACACGCTAGGCCCTTGTTCTTGCAATTTTGCACATGCTAGACCATTGTTCATTATATTTTGCACACGCTAGGCCCTTGTTCTTGCTATTTCACGAACGCTAGGCCCTTGTTCTTGATTTCTTGCACACGCTAGGCCCTTGTTCATGCAATTTTGGACATGCTAGACCCTTGTTCTTTTTATTTTGCACACGCTAGGCCCTTGCTCTTGCTATTTCGTGAAAGCTAGGCCCTTGTTCTTGATTTTTTGCACACGCTAGGCCCTTGCTCTTGCTATTTTGCACTCGCTAGGCCCTTGTTCTTGCAATTTTGCACACGCTAGGCCCTTGTTCTTGCAATTTTGCACACGCTAGGCCCTTGTTCTTTTTATTTTGCACACGCTAGGCCCTTGTTCTTTTTATTTTGCACACGCTAGGCCCTTGTTCTTGCAATTTTGCATATGCTAGACCCTTGTTCGTGCTATTTCGCGAACGCTAGGCCCTTGTTCTTGATTTTTTGCACACACTAGGCCCTTCCTCTTGCTATTTTGCACTCGCTAGGCCCTTGTTCTTGCAATTTTGCACACGCTAGGCCCTTGTTCTTGCAATTTTGCACACGCTAGGCCCTTGTTCTTTTTATTTTGCACACGCTAGGCCCTTGTTCTTTTTATTTTGCACACGCTAGGCCCTTGTTCTTGCTATTTTGCACACGCTATGCCCTTGTTCTTTTTATTTTGCACACGCTAGGCCCTTGTTCTTGCAATTTTGCAACGCTAGGCCCTTGTTCTTTTTATTTTGCACACGCTAGGCCCTTGTTCTTGCTATTTTGCAAACGCTATGCCCTCGTTCTTTTTATTTTGCACACGCTAGGCCCTTGTTCTTGCAATTTTGCACATGCTAGACCATTGTTTGTTATATTTTGCACACGCTAGGCCCTTGTTTTTGCTATTTCACGAACGCTAGGCCCTTGTTCTTGATTTCTTGCACACGCTAGGCCCTTCCTCTTGCTATTTTGCACTCGCTAGGCACTTGTTCCTGCAATTTTGTACACGATAGGCCCTTATTCTTGCAATTTTGCACACGCTAGGCCCTTGTTCTTTTTTTTTGCACATGCTAGGCCCTTGTTCTTTTTATTTTGCACACGCTAGGCCCTTGTTCTTGCTATTTTGCACACGCTATGCCCTTGTTCTTTTTATTTTGCACACGCTAGGCCCTTGTTCTTGCAATTTTGCAAAGCTAGGCTCTTGTTCTTTTTACTTTGCACACGCTAGGCCCTTGTTCTTTTTATTTTGCACACGCTAGGCCCTTGTTCTTGCTATTTTGCAAACGCTATGCCCTCGTTCTTTTTTTTTTTGCACAAGCTAGGCCCTTGTTCTTGCAATTTTGCATATGCTAGACCCTTGTTCGTTATATTTTGCACACGCTAGGCCCTTGTTCTTGCTATTTCGCGAACGCTAGGCCCTTGTTCTTGATTTTTGGCACACGCTAGGCCCTTCCTCTTGCTATTTTGCACTCGCTAGGCCCTTGTTCTTGCAATTTTGCACACGCTAGGCCCTTGTTCTTGCAATTTTGCACACGCTAGGCCCTTGTTCTTTCAATTTTGCACACGCTAGGCCCTTGTTCTTTTTATTTTGCACACGCTAGGCCCTTGTTCTCGCTATTTTGCACACGCTATGCCCTTGTTCTTTTTATTTTGCACACGCTAGGCCCTTGTTCTTGCAATTTTGGACATGCTAGACCCTTGTTCTTTTTATTTTGCACACGCTAGGCCCTTGCTCTTGCTATTTCGCGAACGCTAGGCCCTTGTTCTTGATTTTTTGCACACGCTAGGCCCTTGCTCTTGCTATTTTGCACTCGCTAGGCCCTTGTACTTGCAATTTTGCATATGCTAGGCCCTTGTTCTTGCAATTTTGCACACGCTAGGCCCTTATTCTTTTTATTTTGCACACGCTAGGCCCTTGTTCTTGCAATTTTGCACACGCTAGGCCCTTGTTCTTTCAATTTTGCACACGCTAGGCCCTTGTTCTTTTTATTTTGCACACGCTAGGCCCTTGTTCTTGCTATTTTGCACACGCTATGCCCTTGTTCATATTTTTTTGCACACGCTAGGCCCTTGTTCTTGCAATTTTGGACATACTAGACCCTTGTTCTTTTTATTTTGCACACGGTAGGCCCTTGCTCTTGCTATTTCGCGAACGCTAGGCCCTTGTTCTTGATTTTTTGCACACGCTAGGCCCTTGCTCTTGCTATTTTGCACTCGCTAGGCCCTTGTACTTGGAATTTTGCATATGCTAGGCCCTTGTTCTTGCAATTTTGCACACGCTAGGCCCTTATTCATTTTATTTTGCACACGCTAGGCCCTTGTTCTTGCTATTTTGCACACGCTATGCCCTTGTTCTTTTTATTTTGCACACGCTAGGCCCTTGTTCTTGCAATTTTGCAACGCTAGGCCCTTGTTCTTTTTATTTTGCACACGCTAGGCCCTTGTTCTTGCTATTTTGCAAACGCTATGCCCTCGTTCTTTTTTTTTTTGCACACGCTAGGCCCTTGTTCTTGCAATTTTGCACATGCTAGACCATTGTTTGTTATATTTTGCACACGCTAGGCCCTTGTTTTTGCTATTTCACGAACGCTAGGCCCTTGTTCTTGATTTCTTGCACACGCTAGGCCCTTCCTCTTGCTATTTTGCACTCGCTAGGCACTTGTTCTTGCAATTTTGTACACGCTAGGCCCTTATTCTTGCAATTTTGCACACGCTAGGCCCTTGTTCGTTTTTTTTGCACATGCTAGGCCCTTGTTCTTTTTATTTTGCACACGCTAGGCCCTTGTTCTTGCTATTTCGCGAACGCTAGGCCCTTGTTCTTTTTATTTTGCACACGCTAGGCCCTTGTTCTTGCAATTGTGCAAAGCTAGGCTCTTGTTCTTTTTACTTTGCACACGCTAGGCCCTTGTTCTTTTTATTTTGCACAAGCTAGGCCCTTGTTCTTGCAATTTTGCATATGCTAGACCCTTGTTCGTTATATTTTGCACATGCTAGGCCCTTGTTCTTGCTATTTCGCGAACGCTAGGCCCTTGTTCTTGATTTTTTGCACACGCTAGGCCCTTCTTCTTGCTATTTTGCACTCGCTAGGCCATTGTTCTTGCAATTTTGCACACGCTAGGCCCTTGTTCTTGCAATTTTGCACACGCTAGGCCCTTGTTCTTTCAATTTTGCACACGCTAGGCCCTTGTTCTTTTTATTTTGCACACGCTAGGCCCTTGTTCTTGCTATTTTGCACACGCTATGCCCTTGTTCTTTTTTTTTTGCACACGCTAGGCCCTTGTTCTTGCAATTTTGGACATGCTAGACCCTTGTTCTTTTTATTTTGCACACGCTAGGCCCTTGCTCTTGCTATTTCGCGAACGCTAGGCCCTTGTTCTTGATTTTTTGCACACGCTAGGCCCTTGCTCTTGCTATTTTGCACTCGCTAGGCCCTTGTACTTGCAATTTTGCATATGCTAGGCCCTTGTTCTTGCAATTTTGCACATGCTAGGCCCTTATTCTTTTTATTTTGCACACGCTAGGCCCTTGTTCTTGCTATTTTGCACACGCTATGCCCTTGTTCTTTTTATTTTGCACACGCTAGGCCCTTGTTCTTGCAATTTTGCAATGCTAGGCCCTTGTTCTTTTTATTTTGCACACGCTAGGCCCTTGTTCTTCTTATTTTGCACACGCTAGGCCCTTGTTCTTGCTATTTTGCAAACGCTATGCCCTCGTTCTTTTATTTTTGCACACGCTAGGCCCTTGTTCTTGCAATTTTGCACATGCTAGACCCTTGTTTGTTATATTTGGCACACGCTAGGCCCTTGTTCTTGCTATTTCGCGAACGCTAGGCCCTGGCTCTTGCTATTTTGCACTCGCTAGGCCCTTGTTCTTGCAATTTTGCACACGCTAGGCCCTTAATCTTGCAATTTTGCACACGCTAGGCCCTTGTTCTTTTTATTTTGCACACGCTAGGCCCTTGTTCTTTTTATTTTGCACACGCTAGGCCCTTGTTCTTGCTACTTTGCATACGCTATGCCCTTATTCTTTTTATTTTGCACACACTAGGCCCTTGTTCTTGCAATTTTGCACATGCTAGACCCTTGTTCTTTTTATTTTGCACACGCTGGGCCCTTGTTCTTGCTATTTCGCGAACGCTAGGCCCTTGTTGTTGATTTTTTGCACACGCTAGGCCCTTGCTCTTGCTATTTTGCACTCGCTAGGTCCTTGTTCTTGCAATTTTGCACACGCTAGGCCCTTGTTCTTGCAATTTTGCACACGCTAGGCCATTGTTCTTTTTAAATTGCACACGCTAGGCCCTTGTTCTTTTTATTTTGCACACGCTAGGCCCTTGTTCTTGCAATTTTGCACATGCTAGACCCTTGTTCTTTTTAATTTGCACACGCTAGGCTTTTGTTCTTGCCATTTCGCGAACGCTAGGCCCTTGTTCTTTTTATTTTGCACACGCTAGGCCCTTGCTCTTGCTATTTTGCACTCGCTAGGCCCTTGTTCTTGCAATTTTGCACACGCTAGGCCCTTGTTCTTGCAATTTTGCACACGCTAGGCCCTTGTTCTTGCAATTTTGCACACGCTAGGCCCTTGTTCTTTTTATTTTGCACACGCTAGGCCCTTGTTCTTGCTATTTTGCAAACGCTATGCCTTCGTTCTTTTTTTTTTGCACGCGCTAGTTCTTGCAATTTTGTATATGCTAGATTCTTGTTCGTTATATTTTGCACACGCTAGGCCCTTGTTCTTGCTATTTCACGAACGCTAGGCCCTTGTTCTTGATTTTTTGCACATGCGAGGCCCTTCCTCTTGCTATTTTGCAGTCGCTAGGCCCTTGTTCTTGCAATTTTGCACACGCTAGGCCCTTGTTCTTGCAATTTTGCACACGCTAGGCCCTTGTTCTTGCAATTTTGCACACGCTAGGCCCTTGTTCTTGCAATTTTGCACACGCTAGGCCCTTGTTCTTTTTATTTTGCACACGCTAGGCCCTTGTTCTTTTTATTTTGCACACGCTAGGCCCTTGTTCTTGCTATTTTGCACACGCTATGCCTTTTTTCTTTTTATTTTGCACACGCTAGGCCCTTGTTCTTGCAATTTTGCAACGCTAGGCCCTTGTTCTTTTTATTTTGCACACGCTAGGCCCTTGTTCTTTTTATTTTGCACACGCTAGGCCCTTGTTCTTGCTATTTTGCAAACGCTATGCCCTCGTTCATTTTTTTTTGCACACGCTAGGCCCTTGTTCTTGCAATTTTGCACATGCTAGACCATTGTTCATTATATTTTGCACACGCTAGGCCCTTGTTCTTGCTATTTCATGAACGCTAGGCCCTTGTTCTTGATTTCTTGCACACGCTAGGCCCTTGTTCATGCAATTTTGGACATGCTAGACCCTTGTTCTTTTTATTTTGCACACGCTAGGCCCTTGCTCTTGCTATTTCGTGAAAGCTAGGCCCTTGTTCTTGATTTTTTGCACACGCTAGGCCCTTGCTCTTAATATTTTGCACTCGCTAGGCCCTTGTTCTTGCAATTTTGCACACGCTAGGCCCTTGTTCTTGCAATTTTACACACGCTAGGCCCTTATTCTTTTTATTTTGCACACGCTAGGCCCTTGTTCTTTTTATTTTGCACACGCTAGGCCCTTGTTCTTGCAATTTTGCATATGCTAGACCCTTGTTCGTGCTATTTCGCGAACGCTAGGCCCTTGTTCTTGATTTTTTGCACACACTAGGCCCTTCCTCTTGCTATTTTGCACTCGCTAGGCCCTTGTTCTTGCAATTTTGCACACGCTAGGCCCTTGTTCTTGCAATTTTGCACACGCTAGGCCCTTGTTCTTTTTATTTTGAACACGCTAGGCCCTTGTTCTTTTTATTTTGCACACGCTAGGCCCTTGTTCTTGCTATTTTGCACACGCTATGCCCTTGTTCTTTTTATTTTGCACACGCTAGGCCCTTGTTCTTGCAATTTTGCAACGCTAGGCCCTTGTTCTTTTTATTTTGCACACGCTAGGCCCTTGTTCTTTTTATTTTGCATACGCTAGGCCCTTGTTCTTGCTATTTTGCAAACGCTATGCCCTCTTTCTTTTTTTTTTGCACACGCTAGGCCCTTGTTCTTGCAATATTGCACATGCTAGACCATTGTTTGTTATATTTTGCACACGCTAGGCCCTTGTTTTTGCTATTTCACGAACGCTAGGCCCTTGTTCTTGATTTCTTGCACACGCTAGGCCCTTCCTCTTGCTATTTTGCACTCGCTAGGCACTTGTTCTTGCAATTTTGTACACGCTAGGCCCTTATTCTTGCAATTTTGCACACGCTAGGCCCTTGTTCTTTTTTTTTTGCACATGCTAGGCCCTTGTTCTTTTTATTTTGCACACGCTAGGCCCTTGTTCTTGCTATTTTGCACACGCTAGGCCCTTGTTCTTTTTATTTTGCACACGCTAGGCCCTTGTTCTTGCTATTTTGCAAACGCTATGCCCTCGTTCTTTTTTTTTTGCACAAGCTAGGCCCTTGTTCTTGCAATTTTGGATATGCTAGACCCTTGTTCGTTATATTTTGCACACGCTAGGCCCTTGTTCTTGCTATTTCGCGAACGCTAGGCCCTTGTTCTTGATTTTTTGCACACGCTAGGCCCTTCCTCTTGCTATTTTGCACTCGCTAGGCCCTTGTTCTTGCAATTTTGCACACGCTAGGCCCTTGTTCTTGCAATTTTGCACACGCTAGGCCCTTGTTCTTTCAATTTTGCACACGCTAGGCCCTTGTTCTTTTTATTTTGCACACGCTAGGCCCTTGTTCTTGCTATTTTGCACACGCTATGCCCTTGTTCTTTTTTTTTTGCACACGCTAGGCCCTTGTTCTTGCAATTTTGGACATGCTAGACCCTTGTTCTTTTTATTTTGCACACGCTAGGCCCTTGCTCTTGCTATTTCGCGAACGCTAGGCCCTTGTTCTTGATTTTTTGCACACGCTAGGCCCTTGCTCTTGCTATTTTGCACTCGCTAGGCCCTTGTACTTGCAATTTTGCATATGCTAGGCCCTTGTTCTTGCAATTTTGCACACGCTAGGCCCTTATTCTTTTTATTTTGCACACGCTAGGCCCTTGTTCTTGCTATTTTGCACACGCTATGCCCTTGTTCTTTTTATTTTGCACACGCTAGGCCCTTGTTCTTGCAATTTTGCAACGCTAGGCCCTTGTTCTTTTTATTTTGCACACGCTAGGCCCTTGTTCTTTTTATTTTGCATACGCTAGGCCCTTGTTCTTGCTATTTTGCAAACGCTATGCCCTCTTTCTTTTTTTTTTGCACACGCTAGGCCCTTGTTCTTGCAATATTGCACATGCTAGACCATTGTTTGTTATATTTTGCACACGCTAGGCCCTTGTTTTTGCTATTTCACGAACGCTAGGCCCTTGTTCTTGATTTCTTGCACACGCTAGGCCCTTCCTCTTGCTATTTTGCACTCGCTAGGCACTTGTTCTTGCAATTTTGTACACGCTAGGCCCTTATTCTTGCAATTTTGCACACGCTAGGCCCTTGTTCTTTTTTTTTTGCACATGCTAGGCCCTTGTTCTTTTTATTTTGCACACGCTAGGCCCTTGTTCTTGCTATTTTGCACACGCTAGGCCCTTGTTCTTTTTATTTTGCACACGCTAGGCCCTTGTTCTTGCTATTTTGCAAACGCTATGCCCTCGTTCTTTTTTTTTTGCACAAGCTAGGCCCTTGTTCTTGCAATTTTGCATATGCTAGACCCTTGTTCGTTATATTTTGCACACGCTAGGCCCTTGTTCTTGCTATTTCGCGAACGCTAGGCCCTTGTTCTTGATTTTTTGCACACGCTAGGCCCTTCCTCTTGCTATTTTGCACTCGCTAGGCCCTTGTTCTTGCAATTTTGCACACGCTAGGCCCTTGTTCTTGCAATTTTGCACACGCTAGGCCCTTGTTCTTTCAATTTTGCACACGCTAGGCCCTTGTTCTTTTTATTTTGCACACGCTAGGCCCTTGTTCTTGCTATTTTGCACACGCTATGCCCTTGTTCTTTTTTTTTTGCACACGCTAGGCCCTTGTTCTTGCAATTTTGGACATGCTAGACCCTTGTTCTTTTTATTTTGCACACGCTAGGCCCTTGCTCTTGCTATTTCGCGAACGCTAGGCCCTTGTTCTTGATTTTTTGCACACGCTAGGCCCTTGCTCTTGCTATTTTGCACTCGCTAGGCCCTTGTACTTGCAATTTTGCATATGCTAGGCCCTTGTTCTTGCAATTTTGCACACGCTAGGCCCTTATTCTTTTTATTTTGCACACGCTAGGCCCTTGTTCTTGCTATTTTGCACACGCTATGCCCTTGTTCTTTTTATTTTGCACACGCTAGGCCCTTGTTCTTGCAATTTTGCAACGCTAGGCCCTTGTTCTTTTTATTTTGCACACGCTAGGCCCTTGTTCTTTTTATTTTGCACACGCTAGGCCCTTGTTCTTGCTATTTTGCAAACGCTATGCCCTCTTTCTTTTTTTTTTGCACACGCTAGGCCCTTGTTCTTGCAATATTGCACATGCTAGACCATTGTTTGTTATATTTTGCACACGCTAGGCCCTTGTTTTTGCTATTTCACGAACGCTAGGCCCTTGTTCTTGATTTCTTGCACACGCTAGGCCCTTCCTCTTGCTATTTTGCACTCGCTAGGCACTTGTTCTTGCAATTTTGTACACGCTAGGCCCTTATTCTTGCAATTTTGCACACGCTAGGCCCTTGTTCTTTTTTTTTGCACATGCTAGGCCCTTGTTCTTTTTATTTTGCACACGCTAGGCCCTTGTTCTTGCTATTTTGCACACGCTAGGCCCTTGTTCTTTTTATTTTGCACACGCTAGGCCCTTGTTCTTGCTATTTTGCAAACGCTATGCCCTCGTTCTTTTTTTTTTGCACAAGCTAGGCCCTTGTTCTTGCAATTTTGCATATGCTAGACCCTTGTTCGTTATATTTTGCACACGCTAGGCCCTTGTTCTTGCTATTTCGCGAACGCTAGGCCCTTGTTCTTGATTTTTTTGCACACGCTAGGCCCTTCCTCTTGCTATTTTGCACTCGCTAGGCCCTTGTTCTTGCAATTTTGCACACGCTAGGCCCTTGTTCTTGCAATTTTGCACACGCTAGGCCCTTGTTCTTTCAATTTTGCACACGCTAGGCCCTTGTTCTTTTTATTTTGCACACGCTAGGCCCTTGTTCTTGCTATTTTGCACACGCTATGCCATTGTTCTTTTTTTTTTTGCACACGCTAGGCCCTTGTTCTTGCAATTTTGGACATGCTAGACCCTTGTTCTTTTTATTTTGCACACGCTAGGCCCTTGCTCTTGCTATTTCGCGAACGCTAGGCCCTTGTTCTTGATTTTTTGCACACGCTAGGCCCTTGCTCTTGCTTTTTTGCACTCGCTAGGCCCTTGTACTTGCAATTTTGCATATGCTAGGCCCTTGTTCTTGCAATTTTGCACACGCTAGGCCCTTATTCTTTTTATTTTGCACACGCTAGGCCCTTGTTCTTGCTATTTTGCACACGCTATGCCCTTGTTCTTTTTATTTTGCACACGCTAGGCCCTTGTTCTTGCAATTTTGCAATGCTAGGCCTTTGTTCTTTTTATTTTGCACACGCTAGGCCCTTGTTCTTCTTATTTTGCACACGCTAGGCCCTTGTTCTTGCTATTTTGCAAACGCTATGCCCTCGTTCTTTTTTTTTTGCACACGCTAGGCCCTTGTTCTTGCAATTTTGGACATGCTAGACCCTTGTTCTTTTTATTTTGCACACGCTAGGCCCTTGCTCTTGCTATTTCGCGAACGCTAGGCCCTTGTTCTTGATTTTTTGCACACGCTAGGCCCTTGCTCTTGCTTTTTTGCACTCGCTAGGCCCTTGTACTTGCAATTTTGCATATGCTAGGCC
Source organism: Closterium sp. NIES-65 (assembly GCA_948144175.1). NCBI lineage: Eukaryota > Viridiplantae > Streptophyta > Zygnematophyceae > Desmidiales > Closteriaceae > Closterium > Closterium sp. NIES-65. The sequence continues at coordinate 1,076 of CANXME010000195.1, read as the reverse complement.
CTTGTTCTTGCAATTTTGCACACGCTAGGCCCTTATTCTTTTTATTTTGCACACGCTAGGCCCTTGTTCTTGCTATTTTGCACACGCTATGCCCTTGTTCTTTTTATTTTGCACACGCTAGGCCCTTGTTCTTGCAATTTTGCAATGCTAGGCCTTTGTTCTTTTTATTTTGCACACGCTAGGCCCTTGTTCTTCTTATTTTGCACACGCTAGGCCCTTGTTCTTGCTATTTTGCAAACGCTATGCCCTCGTTCTTTTTTTTTTTGCACACGCTAGGCCCTTGTTCTTGCAATTTTGCACATGCTAGACCCTTGTTTGTTATATTTGGCACACGCTAGGCCCTTGTTCTTGCTATTTCGCGAATGCTAGGCCCTGGCTCTTGCTATTTTGCACTCGCTAGGTCCCTTGTTCTTGCAATTTGCACACGCTAGGCCCTTGTTCTTGCAATTTTGCACACGCTAGGCCATTGTTCTTTTTAAATTGCACACGCTAGGCCCTTGTTCTTTTTATTTTGCACACGCTAGGCCCTTGTTCTTGCTATTTTGCATACGCTATGCCCTTATTCTTTTTATTTTGCACACCGCTAGGCCCTTGTTCTTGCAATTTTTGCACATGCTAGACCCTTGTTCTTTTTATTTTGCACACGCTGGCGGCCCTTGTTCTTGCTATTTCGCGAAGGCTATGGCCCTTGTTGCTTGATTTTTTCGCACACGCTAGGCACTTTCTCTTGTCTATTTTTGCACATTCCATAGGTCCTTGTTTTTGACAATTTTTTGCACACGCTAGGCCCTAGTTCGTTGCAATTTTGCACACGCTAGGCCATTGTTCTTTGTATTTTGCACACGCTAGCCCTTGTGTCTTTTATTTTGCAAACGCTATGGCTCTTGTTCGTGCTATTTTGGCAAACGCTAGGCATTGTTCTTGGCTATTTTTCGCGAATGCTAGCCCTTGTTCTTGAATGTTTTGCACGAGGACAGCTAGGGGACCTTGCAAATTGCTTTTTGCACTTGCTAGGCCCTTGTCTTGCAATTTTGCACACGCTAGGCCCTTGTTCTTGCAATTTTGCATACGCTATG
>CANXME010000194.1:0-125865 GCA_948144175.1 Closterium sp. NIES-65 | reverse complement strand
AATGGTGCAGCGCGCTTTGTCCTCGGTGATGAGCAAGCCAACGTAGCTGCGCAGTTCACCCAGGTCTGTGCACGTGTGTCTCTTCTGCAGCTCGGACTTCACGTGGGCAAGTCCAGTAGTGTCAGCTGTGGCAAAGACCAAGTCGTCGACGTACACGAGGATGTAGAACGGCGGCAAAGAAGTGTCGGTGCGCAGAAACAGCGACGGGTCGGCGTAGTAGAGGGAGCAAACCCAAGAGCCGCAAGCGTAGTCCTCAGTGTGTCGTGCCACTCACGCGGTGCCTGGCGGAGACCGTAGACTGGCCGCCGGAGGCTCCACTGGGTGCCAGGAGGAAAAGTCCCAGTGAAGCCAAGTGGGCGGCGCAGCCAGATCTTCTCGTGCAGGCTGCCCTGCAAGAAAGCAGTGCTCAAGTCAAGAGAGTGTAGCTCGTAGTCACGGTGAGCAGCTATGTGCAGCAGTACCCAAAGAGTGGTCATCTTCGGGGTGGGAGAGAAGGTCTGAAAGTAGTCAACTCCTTGCCGCTGGCTGAAGCCACGAGCCACGTAACACGCCTTGAAGACAGGCGGAGAACCCGGCGGCCGCTTCACCCTGAAAATCCACATGCCACTGACGATGTTCGCCCCAGGCGGGGGAACCTCGTCAATGTAGGTGCCTGTGGACTTCCACGAAGCCATCTCTGCGTCCATAGCTGCCTGCCACAGAGGAGTAGGGATCCTCTATCGCCTCCGCATAAGAGCGCGGAGTCGGGATGTTAAGTGCATTCGGGTCTCCCTCAGGGGTAAGCAGTACGGACACGAGATGAGGTGAAGCAGCAGCCAAACACTGGAACTCCTCCTGTCTGTCCTCAAGGACGTCCGTGCCAAGGGTACACTCACCCCCGACGGACGGAGGACAGACAGACTCAGACGCAACAACAAGACTAGCAGCGTAGTCTAGACGACAGCGAGCAGCAAAGTCGACGAGCTCAACAACTAGGGCAGACGCAGCAGTGGACTCAAAGGAAGGGTCAGTGACAGTAGTAGCAAGGAGACGCGTGACAGTAGGACTTGCAGCACGAAGGGAGTCCGACTCTGGGTCAGCAAGAGCAGGAAGAGAGGACTCAGCAGGAGAAGGCAAAGGGGCACGCAGAGGAGCAGTGGACGGACGGAGAGACATCCGGTGCGTGCCTGGCACAGGGGGAGGACGCGGACGCGAACCACTACCACTAGCGCGAGCAGCACGGACAAGCGACGCAGGCTCACGACGCTCAGCAAGACCTCCAGTAGGACCAGTGTAAGGAGAAGGAGCAGGCAGTGGGGAGGCCGGCTGTAACTGTAACTGTGACGGGACAGGCTGTGGAAACTCTAAGGGAGGAGGAGGACCAGTAGAAGGCGGGAGACCAAGAACCTGCTCAAGGAGCGGAACAAAGTACGGCCAAGGCCGCGTAGCGACTCCAAACACAGCAGGGACAGCTCCAGCACCCCCAGCGGTAGCACCAGCGCTAGCAGCACCTCGAGCTCCAGTACCCCAGCAGCTCGAGTAGCTCCAGGACCTCCAGCAGCAAAGTAGTACCCCCAGCAGGACCGCATCCAGTACCGCCAGCGCCAACACCCTCAGCAGCTCCTGCTCCAGTCGGACCACGAGAAGACGCAGTGGCTCCAGCTCCAGTAGTACCCGCAGGCCCAGCAGCTCCAGTACTCCCAGTACGAACACCTCCGGGACCCGTGCACCAGCACCCTCAGCAGTCGAAGAAAATCCAGCTCCAGAAGCACGCCTCCAGCGCCGGGCAAACCACACACGCACCTCCTGTGGAGAGAGTGGCTCCCGTCGAGACGGAGCACCCGGAGAACCTCTAGGTCAGCACCGCCAGACGCCACACGAGCAGGACCTGCTCCCTCATGCTCCGCACCCCCAGGCTCAGCACCTCCAGGCGTAGCACCCCAGGCTCAGCACCCCCAATCGTAGCACCCCCAGGCTCAGCACCCCTAGACTCAGCACCCCTAGGCTCAGCACCCCCAGTTGTAGCACCCACAGGCTCAGCACCCCCAGGCTCAGTACCCCCAGGCGTAGCACCCACACGCTCAGCACCCCCACAGTCAGCACCCCCGGGCTCAGCACCCTCAGCAGCACTAGAGTCACGAGCGACCTCCATAGGCTCGACTGCGTCTACCTGGGACACACCTGAAGGGGCAGGACCCTGAGGGGGAAGGGGGTCTACTGGGGGGGGACCTGGCACAAAAAGAGCGGTGCGGGGGGAGGGACGGAGTGCGGTAGGGGAAGATACGGTAGTAGGGACCGACTCGTAAACGTGACGTCGTGGGAGGACAGAACACGGCGAGAGGTGGGGTGGTAGAACTGCCACCCTGGTGCGTCAGGGGGGAAGCCAAGGAAGACGCAGGGAGCAGCACGAGGGGACAGCTTGTCCGCAGACAAGTCGCGGACAAACGCCTGAGATCCCCAGACACGGAACGCAGACGCATCGCCAACCTTCCCGTCCACAGCAAAGCTGGGGAGGTCTCTGGCATGGAGACCCTGGCCTGAAGGTTGATCTGATGCGCCGCGTACCGAACCGCAAACGGCCACAGAAAATGGGGGGCAGCCGCATGCATCATGGAGTACGGGCGACGTCCATGACCATGCCAATGCGGCGCTCAGCAATCCCATTTTGCTGTGGAGAGTCCGGAAGCGTGAAGGTCTGGCGAATGCCTCGTGCATGACAGTAGGCTCGCAGAAGGCCAGAGGAGAACTCTCCGCCTCTGTCAGAGTGCAGATGCAGAACAAGAAAGCCCGAGCCGAAACTCTTTCTGAGCTGGAGACGAGCTGCGCGGATCCAGTCGATCAACACCTCAGTGACATCACCCTTGCTGCGCAAGGGGAAGACTGTGGTGTAACGCGAGTAGTCGTCAACCACCAGCAGGAAGTAGCGCTCGTGACCCTGTCCACGGACGCGGGCTGGGCCCCACACGTCCATGTGAAGCGTCTGCAGCGGGGCCTCTGTCGGAGAAAACTGGGAGGAGTGAGGGGCAGCACGCTGCCGCCCCTCGACACAGGGGACGCAGGTAGGGGCAGGCCCCAGAGGAAGGGGAGGGAGGGACCGGGGAAGACCAGAGACAAGGACACGGGAGGCCATGCCTGGAGACGAGGCAGGGAGGGGTGACCAAGGCGGTGGTGCTAGAGGAGAGTCTCGTGAGACAAGAGGCAATATGAGTAGGGGGCAGACTCAGGACCAGACCTGGACGCTGCAGCAAACACTTGACTCGACGCAGCTGCCTGACCAAACGCAGTGACTGGAGGAGACTCAGTGGTCAGTGTGTATAGGCTCGACCCCGGCCGACGTATAAACGTGGCCAAGTGTCGGCCCGTCCGAGCGTCCATGCAGTGGGTCACCCGCTGGCTCGCAGGAGTGAACTGGTGAACCCCCGCATCCTGTAGGTCAGCACCACTCACCAAGTTGTAGAGAACGAGGGGAGGTAAAGACCAGACAGGGTGCCAGAGGGGGCCGCCGGACGCGGGAGGATAGTGGAGAAGTGAGCAAGGACAGGACCCCCAGAGGGGTCTGCCAGAGAGACTGCAACTGGCCGACCAAGCGGCGTGAGCGTGGTGCGGTCTCGAAAGAAGGAGCGAGAAGCCCCCGAGTCAAGGGTGAAGGTGTGGGAGGCCGAAGCCGGCGCAGTACCTGAGAGAGCAGACTCACCAGCACTTGAGGAAGCAGAATTGCTTCCACTCCTCAACATCACTACTCTCCAAGGCCTCCTTGAGAGTTGCTGGTTCTCCCGGCATCTCCATCGGAGAGAAGAACACGTAAGCACACTCCTCGTAGTCACTCTCCTCGTCGTCTCCGACAATCATAGCCGCTCCGGCCACAGCTGACTTGCCCTGCTTTCCCGGCGCATCATAGGTCAGCCTATTTGGGGCTTGAACTCTCCTCTTGCCCTTTCCTTCCTCCTCAGCTGCAGGGACTTGAAGGCCTAGGCATTGCTGCGGGGTGACTCGGATCCGTGGAGCACTTGTAGCGCGAGAAGGAAGTGTTGGTGCACACTCGCTCACTTGCTGCACCTCCTCCTCTTCTTCCTCTGCATCCTTGGCCTCCTCTCCCCCATTCACAAGGGAAGATTTCCTTTGCGGCTGCTCAGCTCCAAAGGCAGCTCTATGTGCTCCAGGCCAGAACTCTTCACCTCCCCAAACCGCATGCCTATCTTTGCCTCGTTCTCCGCCTTCCAATCCATGTACATGAGGTTCTCCATGAACTTGCAGTCCCTGCTCACCATGAACTTCTTGGTGAATGGGACCCAAAGAATTCACCCCTTGCTGTTTTGAGCCATGACCAAGTGCACAGCCCATATCGCTTTGGCACCAAGCTTGTTGTGCCAAAATGCTTAGGTACGAGCGCCACACACATGCACCCAAGCAACCGAAGCATCTCCACATTTGGCTTTCTTCCAATCCACTCCACATAGGGCACCCATTTGTCTACTCCCACAGGAGAACAAGCAGTACAATGATCACAACCTAGCAAGTGTAAGCATGCAGGTATATGTATATAGATCACAGTACAAGCAAAGTCAAGAAGTGAGCAAGTGAGACCAAGTAGGCACAAGGCCTAAAACAGTACAGAAACGCTAATGATCACAAGGCTGAAGTGCTTTGGTGAATATATCAGCAGCGTTGGCCCGAGAGGCCACGTAAGCAAGACGATGTTGACCACGCTGCTGCAAATCTCAAGCAAGGAAGTAACGCAGAGCGATGTGCTTCATCCTGTGCTCTAGTCTGTGCTCCTGACAAAAGGCAATCGTATACTTGTTGTCTACATACAGAAGTGGAGGAGAACTAGGCCGCTCTCCCAAGTTGGACAGCAGGTAGGTGAGCCAGCATAACTCCTGTGCAGCCAGGGCCCCAGCTTAGATCTCAACCTCACAACAAGAACTGGGAACAGAAGACGAGCGGGTAGACCACCAAGAAACAGAACCGGAGCCAAGGCTGAAAGTGTAACCGTGTGACGACTACTGCGTAGCCAAGTCATCAACCCAAGATGCGTCTACGTGGCCAGTGAGAACAACTGGGACCCCTTCCTCCCAAGCACGAGCTTCATGCCCGACGTACTGCACAAGTAGTGTAACACCCTCTTAGCGGCCCTCCCAGTTGCTCCGTCGGTGTCTCCCATGCGCGACGTAGTGTGCCAGGATGTTGAGAGGGTAAGCAAGGTCAGGTCGAGTTGCAGGTCATTAGATACATGAGGCAGCCCACAAGCTCTGGATATGGGCCACTCGGCTCTACGGATTCGTCCGAAGGTGGAGTTGAGAGCGAGTGACCGGTAGGCAGAGGAGTGGAGTGTGGCGAGGAGTATTTGAAGCGGAAGCGCTGAAGGACCTGCTACACCATGTGTGAGTAAGTCAAGGAATGGTGCACCATGCTCTGTCCTGGGTGATCTGCAAGCCAAGATAGCTGCGCAGCTTGTGAGAATAAGAACGAGAAATGATTTCATTCAGCAGCATGAGGAGTACAAGTAGGAAACCCTAAGTGTTGTACCCCATATAAACTACCCCACTACAGCCTATACAGACTATAGCATATAAGTTTGACACACCCCTATAGGCAAAGTGGGGGAGAACAAGAGGTCATAAGACCAGTCAAGAGACGCAAAGCAAGCTCAGGGTGGATCACAACGCCACCACACATTCTGAGCACCAGTTCAAGGCTACAAGGCCAGTTCACATGCAGGATTACAAAGCAAGGTGAACAAGCAAGACAGTGATCTCAACCTAGCATGCAGGTGCAGGTATATATAGATCACAATACAAACAAAGTCAAGAGGTAAGCAAGTGAGGCCCAGTAGGCACAAGATCTAGCATAGTACAGAAACGCTGATGATCACAAGGCTGAAGTGCCTTGGTAAAGATATCAGCAGTGTTAGCCCTAGAGGCCACGTAAGCAAGACGAAGCTGACCACGCTGCTACAACTCTCGATTAAGGAAGTTGCGCAGAGCAATGTGCTTTGTTCTGTGCTCCAGTCTGTGCTCCCGAGACCAAGCCAGCCTGGCCTTGTTGTTGACGTACCGAACTGGAGGAGAACGAGGCGCCTCTCCCAAGTCAGTCAGCACGTAGGTGAGCTAGCGTAACTCCTGTGCAGCCATGGCCCCAGCGTAGATCTCAGCCTCACAACTGGAGCCAAGAACACAAGACGAGCGGGTAGACCGCCACAAAACAGAGCCAGAACCAAGGCTGAAGGTGTAACCCCTGTGACAACCGCTGCGTATCTATGTCGTCGACCCAAGAAGCGTCTACGTGACCAGTAAGGACAACTCGAGCCCGTCCTCCAAGTACGAGCCCCATGCCCGACGTGCTGCACAGGTAGCGCAACACCCTCTTCGCTGCAGCCATGTGCTCTGGTCGGTGTCTCCTAGGAGCAACATAGCGTGCCAAGATGCTAAGAGGGTATGCCAGGTCAGGTCGTGTGCAGGCCATCAGGTACATGAGGTAGCCAACAAGCTCTGGGTATGGGCCACTCGTCTCTACGGACTCATCCAAAGGCAGAGTTGAGAGCGAGTGGCGAGTAGACAGAGGAGTGGCCTGAGGCGAGGAGTACGTGAAGTTGAAGCGCTGAAGGACCTGGTGCACCATGTGTGACTGCATCATGGTAATGGTGCGCCGTTCTCTGTCCCGGGTGATCTGCAAGCCAGGATAGCTGCGCAGTTCACCCAGGTCTGTGCACGTGTGTCTCTTCTGTAGCTCCGACTTCACGTGGGCGAGTCCCTGAGTGTCAGCATGGCAAAGACCAAGTCGTCGACACACACGAAGATGTAGTACGGCGGCAGCGAAATGTCGGTGCGCAGAAACAGCGACGGGTCAGTAGTAGAAGGAGCGAACCTAAGAGCCGCAAGCGTAGTCCTCAGTGTGTCGTGCCACTCACGGGGCGCCTGGCGGAGACCGTAGACTGGCCGCCGGAGGCTCCACTGGGTACCAGGAGGAAACGACCCAGTGAAGCCAGGTGGGCGGCGCAGCCAGATCTTCTCGTGCAGGCTGCCCTGTAGGAAAGTAGTTATGAAGTCAAGAGAGTGCAGCTCGTAGTCACGTTGAGCAGCAATGTGCTGTAGCACCCGAAGAGTGGTCATCTTCGGGGTAGGGGAGAAGGTCTGGAAGAAATCAACTCCCTGTCGCTGACTGAAGCCTCGAGCAACGTAACGCGCCTTGAAGACAGGCGGAGAACTCGACGGCCGCTTCACCCTGAAAATCCACATGCCACTGACAATGTTCACCCCAGGAGGGGGAACCTCGTCGACATAGGTGCATGTGGACTTCCAGGATGCCATCTCTGCGTCCAAAGCTGACTGCCACTGAGGGGAGTAGGGACCCTCTATCGCCTCTGCGTAAGAGCGCGGGGTCGGGATGCGTAGTGCATCCGAGTCTCCCTCAGGTGCAATCAGCATCGACACGAGATGAGGTACAGCAGGTGCAAAGCACTCAAAGAGCACACTCACCCCCAACGGACGGAGGACAGACAGACTCAGATTCACCTTCCCCGTCCACTACAGAGTAGGTGTGGTCTTCGGCAAGGAGACACGAGCCTAAAGGTTGATATGATGCGCAGTGTACTTAACCGCAACCGACCACAGAAAATGAGGAGCATCCGCATGGATCATGGACGTACGAGCGACATCCATGACCATGCCAATGCGGCGCTCTGCAATCCCATTTTGCTGCGGAGAGGCCGGAAGCTGTGAACGTCTCGCGGATGCCCTGCACACGACAGAAGGCTCGCAGAAGGTCGGAGGAAAACTCTCCACCTCTGTCGGAGTGCAGACGCAGAACAGGAAGGTCCGAGCCGGAACTCTTGCTGAGCTGACGACGGGTAGCGCGGATCCAGTGGATCAGCACCTCCGTGACCTCACCCTTGCGGCGCAAGGGGAAGACTGTGGTGTAACGCGAGTAGTCATCAACGACCAGTAGAAAGTAGTGCTCATGACCCTTGCCACGGGCGCAGGCTGGGCCCCACACGTCCATACGAAGCATCTGCAGGGGAGCCTCCGTCGGAGGGAGCTCGGAGGAGTGAGGAGCGGTGCGGTGCCACCCCTCGACGCTAGGAATGCAGGTAGGGGCAGGCCCCGGGGAAGGGGAGGGAGAGACCGGGGAAGACCAGTGACAAGGACACGGGAGGCCCATGCCTCGGAGACGAGGCAGGGAGGGGTGACCAAGGCGGTGGTGCCAGAGGAGAGTCTTGTGAGACAGGAGGCGACATGAGCAGGGGGCAGACTCAGGACCAGACCGGGACGCTGCAGCAAACACCTGACCCTGACGCAGCTACCTGACCAGACTCAGCAATCGGAGGAGACACGGAAATCAAGGTGTACAGGCTCGACCCAAGCTGACGGTGTGAGCGTGGCCAAGTGCCGGCCCGTCCGAGTACACGAACAGTGGGTCACCCGCTGACCTCCAGGAGTGAACTGGTCAATCCACGCATCCTGAAGGTCAGCTCCACTCACCAAGTTCGTGGAGAACGAGGGGAGGTGGAGGCCAGACAGAGAGCCAGACGGGACCGCCGGACACGGCAGATGCGTGGAGGAGTGTGGAAGGACCGGACCCCCAGAGGGGTCAGCAAGAGAGACTGCCACTGGCCGACTGAGCGGCGAGAGTGTGGTGCAGTCGCGAAAGAAGGATTGGGAAGCACCCGAGTCAAGGGTGAAACTGTGCAAGGCCGCAGCAGGTGTAGTACCAGAGAGAGCAGACTCACAAGCACTTGGAGAAGTGGACTCCCTAGTGCCTAGAGCAGCAGCCTCACCGGCACCTGGAGGAGGAGACGCACCAGCACCTAGAGCAGCAGCCTCTTCAGCACCTAGAGCAGCAGACTCTATACCTGGGTGAGGTGGCACACACAGGTAACAGGCACCCTCAACACTAGTAGGCAATGCATACATGGCAGTGAGGATAGCATCATATCAAGAACAAAGGTATCTACCCTCTACCTAAGCAGCTCCACCCAGTCGGGGAGCTCAGCCGCGTTGCCAAACTCTATACGCCAGGCGTTGCTCAGACGGGAGAAGCAGCGGGACTCTGTGTGACCAATCGTCCCGCAAGGCTGACCATTCCAAGCACCAGTGCGAATGATGTACCGGCAAGCGAGCAGTACTCCGTGACCCTCGAATCTAAGCGTACCACTCACGAAGCTGCTAGGGTGAAAGAACCGCGCTGCGGACGCTGCTGCGGCTGCACCTGGTCACTACAAGAAGCTCCCAAACGGCCCGCTCCAGGGCGACTCTCACCATGGCCACCCCTACAACCGCAACTAGCGTATCACTCACGAAGCTGCTGGGGCGTGAGGGACTCACGCGGACGTCGCTGGAGCTGCATCCGGCCACCGCCAGGAGCAGCAGTACCAGTAGCAGCTGCAGTAGCAGGAGTAGCAGCAGTAACAGCAGTAACTGCAGTAGCAGCGCGGCCACCCCTACAACCCCAACTAGCGTACCACTCACGAAGCTGCTGGGGCATGAGGGACTCACGCGGACGTCGCTGGAGGTGGATCTGGCCACCGCCAGGAGCACCAGGAGCAGCAGTAGCAGTAGTAGCCGTAGTAGCAGCAGTAGAAGCAGTAACAGCAGTAGAAGCAGTAACAGCAGTAGCAGCAGTAGCTGTAGAAACAGTAGTAGCAGCACGGGCAGGGCAATGTGGCTGCGCGCTAGTAAGGCAGGCGCACGGGAAGTGTCACAATGTAAAATTGACTAAAACAGAAACTACAAACAAGATATATGCAAAACCTAGCCCTAGTGCAAGTAGAAAATAACACAAGGGAGAACACCTAGACTAGAACTACACAGACAATAGAATTATAGTTTGACACACCCCCATAGTCTAGGTGACGGTAGTCCTATAGAAACAACAAGAGCAAGCAACGGTCACAAGTTCAGTCCACAAGAACAAGACAAATCTCAGGGTGGAGCTCAAAGTCACCACACAGCCACAAGGCCAGTCCACATGCAAGTATATAGCAAATATAAGGAGATGCAAGAGTACAAGACATGCAGGACAAGGCATCTCTACGTAAGCAAGTGTGGACGGGCAAGGGACAAGGCCAAGCTGGGTGCAGAAATGCTGGTGGTCACGAGGCGACAACGCCTTGGTGAAGATATCTGCTGTGTTGGCCTCAGAGACAACACGTGGAACGAGCGCCTGGTCACGCTGCTGCAACTCATGTAGAAGGAAGTAACGAAGCTGGATGTGCTTCGCGTTCCCAACCAGTCGGGGCTCCTCACACAACGGGACAGCAGACCTGTTGTTGGCGAACAAGACTGGGGGAGAGCGAGGCTGCTCACCAAGGTCGGTGGGAAGGAAAGACAGCCAGCGAAGCTCCTGAGTGGCCATGGCCGTAGCGTACACCTCTGCCTCACAGCTGGAACCGGCGACAGACGACGCCCGAGTCGACCGCCACGAGACAGCACCTGTCCCGAGGCTAAAAGAGTACCCCTGTGTAGACCGACGCGTCTCCGCGTCGTCGGCCCACGACGAGTCTGAGTAACCTGTGAGTGTAACTGGCTGCTTCCCTCCAAGGACAAGTCCCATGCCTAATGTACTCGCCACATACTTCGCCACCCTCTTAGCAGCGGACCAGTGGGACGGTCGGTGTTTCCCAGGCGCAACAAAGCGCGCAAGGACGCTAAGAGGGTAAGCTAGGTCTGGGCAAGTACAAGTCATCAGGTACATGAGACAACCCACCAGCTCAGGATATGGACCGTTGGACTCAAATGACTCGTTCGAAGGTGGAGCCGTGAGCCCATGATCCACAACAAGAGAGTTGGGCTGTACCTTGGAGAACGGGAAGCGAAACCGCGTGAGGATCTGCTCAACCATATGCGACTGCGTCAGCGTAATGGTGCGAGCTGCCCTGTCCCTGGTGATATGCAGGCCAAGGTAGTGCTGCAACTCACCAAGGTCAATGCAAGTGTATCTCCTCTGCAGTTCCTCCTTCACGGAGTCCAGCGCGCGTCAGTCGGGAGTGGCGAACACCGGGTCGTCGACGTAGACCAGGACAAAGAACGGGGTCAAGCCACGGTGGACGAACAGTGACGGGTTGGCAGACGGCGGAAAGAAGTCAAGCGCTGCAAGGGTCAAGCGAAGTGTGTCGTGCCAATCACGTGGAGCCTGACGCAGGCCGTAGACTGGTCGACGCAGCTGCCACTAGGTCCCAGGTGGGAAAGAGCCAGTGAAGCCAGACGGGCGACGCAGCCAGATTTTCTCGTGCAGGCTTCCCTGAAGGGAAGCGGTGGAAAAGTCCAAGGAGTGCAACTCGTAGTCGCGCTGGGCTGCAATATGCAGCAGCACCCGAACAGTACTCATCTTCGGGGTGGGCGCAAAGGTCTGGAAGAAGTCCACCCCCTCTCGCTGACTGAAGCCTCTCGCCACATAGCGCGCCTTGAACACTGGTGGTGATCCAGGCGGCCGCTTCACCTTGTAGAGCCATCGGCCACTGACGACGTTCGTCCCAGGTGGTGGGACTGCGTCGACGTAAGTGCCTGTGTGCGGAGATAACTGCTGCAATAGGAGCTAGACTACGGGCTAGGCACGTGTGCTCGTGTGATCTCTGGTTTCATTCGTTCCTTAGTCGTTTACTCGTGCTTGCACTACTTGCTGGTTCACGGGGAATTTGGCAAGAGTTCCACTAGCAAAAGTTCACAACAATTATTCCAACAACATTGGCATCATTGACTACATCAGAGCTAGCTAGGCTGTTGGTCGACCTCCAGCGCAACATGGTCGACCGCGCTCCAGTGCAGCACTGCTCGCACCGCTCCAGCGTTGCAGAGTAGCGGTGCGCCAACGTTGCAAGTCCACGGTGTGCCAACGCTGCAGCAAGTCGGCTGCACAGCGTTGCACCCGCATGACAATGGTGCACCTGCTTCGGAGGTGCGCGCAGCTGGTTGGTGCGCCCTTCCCTGTCACGTGCACAACGCAAACGCCTGGCAGACTTCACGCCAGCGACAGCGCCCACCAACCACGTCGACCTTGAGATACCAACCCCGAGGTCGGCCTCGCAGACTCCACCCCTCGCAGACCCCGGCGACACTCGCGCACGTCGCCCGGGTATCCCGGTCGACCGGGCAACCACGCCTGGCCGACCAACGCAGTCCGTAACCGGCCACGCATGCCCGGCGTCCCCAGTCCAGTGTCCAGGCGCTCAGGACACCGTCCGAACCCCCAGGTCGGCGTCCAGACGCCTAGGACGCTGTGCAGACCTCTAGGGCGGCGTCCAGCCTCCCAGGACGCCGGCCAGACTCCGAGGTCGGTGTCTGGGCCCCCCAGGACGCACAAGTCGGCGTCTGGGCCCCCAAGACGCCGTGCAGACACCCAGGGCGGCGTCCCAGGCTCCTAGGACGCGGTGCAGACGCCTAGGTCGGCGTCTGGCCTTCCAAGACGCCGTGCAGGCGCCCACGTTGCCAACCAAGCGCCCAGGTAGTCGTTCCGACGCCCAGGTTGGCGTCCAGCTTCCCAGGACGCCGTCCAGGCGTCTAGGACGGCGTCCTCCTTCTCGGCGCCCTCCAACCAGGCGCCCTCCAACTTGGCGCCCTTGCAGTGGCCCTCGTGCCCACTGCTGCAGGTCGGCTGCAACCCCCGAACATCCGACCACGAGGTCGGCTCCGCCCAAGCGAGGACAGGGCCAAAAAGCTTAGCAGCGTTTACCCAACACACAGCACACCGATCACCGCACAAGCCATGCAAGAGGGCATGGCACCTACTGCTGCACGTCGTTGTCGCCGTCGCCCACGTCGGCCAAACGCACCTGGCCGATTGCGACGGAGCACCGGTTGAAGGCCGGATAGTGCAGCACCTTCGTCACGAAGTCGGATGGCTGCTCAGCGGTCGGGATGTACTGCAGCGAGAACTTCCCACGCTTCACCATGTGTTGCAGCCAGGGCTGTCGCCGCTCCATGTGCTTGAGTTTGCCTGGCAACCCCATGCCCTCGGCGACCGTGATGGCCGAATTGTTGTCCACGAGCATGACAGTCGGCTTCCCGGCGTCCAGCTGCCAGAATTCGGCAAGGAGGAAGCGAAGGCGGCGTCCCTCCTTGCCGGCTTCAGTGGCCGCCACATACTCCGACTCGGTCGACGACAATGTCGCGCACTTGATGCGCTGGCTCGACCAGGAGACCGCGGCCCCTCCGTAGACGAACACGTAGCCGCCCGTGCTCGTCCTATTCTGCTTGTCATCGGCGTCGTCGGCGTCCACGTAGCCGACCAGCTCCAGCGACTCAAGTCCACCGCCGAACTCCAGGGCGGTGTCACGCGTGTTGGCGAGGTAGGCGAGGCAACGGTCGACCTCGCACCAGTGCTGGTCGCTCCTCACCGTGAGGCCGCTCCCCAGCTTGCTGAAGGCGAAGGCGATGTCCGGCCTCATCGTCGTCGCCGCGAACTACAGCGAGCCGACCTTCTGCCGATACTCCTCCTCCTGGCGTTCCTGCGCCTCCTCGTCGTCGAAGGTGAGCTCGCCGTAGGCGTCGACCAAGACCGGCGTCTTCAGGGTGCGCCCTGTCTGCTCCTCGTCGATGAAGCGCCTACGTAGCTTGTTGGCGTAGCCCTGCTGGTGCAGCCACAGCTTCCCCGCCGACCTCTCGTGCACGATCTCTAGCCCAAGGTACTTCTTCACCCGCGAGATCTCGCGCAGCTCGAAGGCGGCTTCCAGCAGCTCCTTCAGCTCCTTGAGCATCACGGCGCTGCTACTGGCGGCAAGCAGGTTGTCAACGTAGACCAGCACCCAGCAGGCCACTCCGTCCTCGCCGACCTTGAAGTAAAGAGCCTCGTCGACTTGGCTCTTCTTCCACTCGGCGCCGACCAGCACATCGTTGAGCGCCAAGTACCACAGCAGCGGCGACTGCTTCAGCCCATAAAGGCTCTTCAACAGCCTGCACACCCGGCCGGATCCGTCGTTGAAGTAGTCCGGCTGGTGCATGTACAGCACCCGGTCGAGCTTGCTCTGTAGGAAGGCGTTCTTCATGTCGAGTTGCATCAGGTTGAGGTTGAGCACGGCGACGATGCTGAGGAAGATCTTCACCGTGACGTAGCTGCCCACCGGCGCAAACGTCTCATCGTAGTCGGCGCCGTACACCTGTGTGAAGCCCTTCACGACCAGCCTCGCCTTCTCACGCTCGACAGTGTTGTCGATGTGGTACTTCGTTGTCAACACCCACCGGTTCTTCATGATGTTCAATCCCGGCGGGGCGCTCGACCAGCTCCCACGTTCCCATGCTGATGAGGCTGTGGATCTCCTCCTTCATGGCGGCCTTCACCGCCGGGCCCTTCCAGCTTGCCAACGCCTCCTTCACCGTCATCGTTGCAATGTCCCAGCGGTGCTCGGGGTCGGCGTGCATGTCGGGGTCGAGCTCCGAAAACTCCTCATCCTCCTTGGCGTCATCGTACAGCAGGGCGTCATCATCATCGTCCGCGTCGTACACCGTGGCAAAGGCAGCGGGGACAAAGAAGTCAGGCGGCCTCAGAAGTCGGCCTGAACGCCGTGGTCCTGGGTGGACCTCCTCGGCGTCCCCGCCATCATCGTCGTCGTCGGTGCCCTCGGCGTCCTGCTGCTCCTCAGCCGGCGTCCCAGCCGGCTTCTCCCTTGTGGTCGGCGTCACAGCCAACTTCTCCCCTATGGTCGGCTCCCCTGCCGACGACCCGGTTGCCGACTGCTCCTTGGTCGGCGACGCTGCTGCCTGCTCCCCTGTTTGCTGCTGTTCTGCAGCCGCCTCCTTTACCGGTTTCACCAAAGGCGTCTGCACCACCTGCCGCCTCCCAGTCGGCGTCTGCTTTGCTCCCACGCCTACTTGCACAACATCACGTCGGCCACCGGCGATGCTTGGGGCCGGCGCCACAGGTGACCCCCCACATCTCCCCTCATCACCGGTGGCCGACGTCTTGGTCAGCTCATGCAATGCGGCAACAGGTGGAGTGGCAGGTGGAGTACAGGGGGCGGGGACGACCTCGGCGTCCTCACCAGCAAGGGCACTGAGCTCGGCAAGCAGAGGCAGCGTCGCGGCCGAGGTGTCCGTTGGCGGGTGAACCGGCAGCCGCCCTGACGCCGGCCCGTGCACCGACTTCCACACTTCCAGCGACATGCTCTCGTAGAATACCACGTCCGACGTGGTGACTACCCGGTTGTTGGCGAGGTCGAGGAGCTCCCAGCCCTTGCTCTCCTCCGGCACGCCGAGATGAAGGCCCCACCTGGCCTTTGGCTGCAGCTTCCCACCACGCTGCTGCTCGAGGGACCAAGAATTGCGCCATGCAGCCCCACACCCGTGCCAGCGACAAGTCGGGCTTCTTCCCGGTCAGCAGCTGGTGCGGCGTTGTCCCCGGCGGCAGCGCCGACCGCTGAAGGCAATTGCAGACCCAGACGGCTTGCCGGAGAGCGAGGTGCCACCAGTGGTGCTGCACACCCATGTGCAGCAGCATCGTCCGCACCGACTCCACCACCGTCCTCATCTCCCGCTCCGCCATGCCGTTCTGCTACGGTGTGTATGGGCAGGTCAGGTCGTGGACTATCCCCTTGCCGTTCACGAAGTCGGTGAACTGCTTCCCGAGGAACTCCCCTCCCCGGTCAGAGCGCAGCATCAACACCAATTTCTTTGTCTTCCGCTCAGCCACCGCCAGCCACTGCACGAACACCGGCACCGCATCTGACTTCTTGGCGACCTGCTTCACCCACACGTAGCGGGTCTTGCGGTCCTTCAGCAGCAAGAAGTACAGGCTGCCATCCTTGGCAGCCACGCGGAACGGCCCGCACAGGTCGATGTGCACGACGGCCAGCACGTCGTCGGCGTCGGAGCCTTTGTCGGGGAAGGTGTGCTGCGTTAGCTTCCTGCTGACGCACGAAACATACGGGGAGTTGGCGCCGGACGCCGACTTGAGGTCCAGCCCGGTGGCGACCTCGTGCTTCACTGAGCTCCGGATGGTGTCCATCCCAACGTGCGCAAGCCTTGCGTGCATCCTGTCCGGCGTTGCCTTCGTCGCCGAGATGATCGTGCGCAGGGCCACTACCTCCATGGTAGGCGTTGTCGGCGTGGCCGAGCAGGGGCGCAGGTCGGTGCAGAAGACACGCCCAGTGTACGTCGCCCGACCGAGCACCTCCCCTGCTGCCGAGACGAGCAGCATCCCGTCGCCGTCCTCCTGCAGCTTCACACCGTGCTCCTTTAGCTGGCCGGTTGAAAGCACGTTTGCCCGGACGTCGGGCACGTAGAGCACATCGGCGATGAGCACCTGCTTCCCGGCCTCCCTTTGCAGAGCGACAGTGCCGCGGCCCTGAACGTCCTGGAGCGCCCCATTGAGGCCGCGCAAGTGCTTCACGTCGCCGCTTGGCCCCAAGTCGACGAAGGCCTCCTTCGTCCCTATCAGGTGGTGCGAGCACCCGCTGTCGAGCAGGACCACCGCAGGGTTTGCCTGCACAGCTGCTGCTACCGCCTGGAAGTCCTCACTGGCCTCCGGCGCCAGTGAGACGGTCGGCTCCACGACGCCGACCAGCGAGCACGACGCCGCCTTGTCGTCTCGCCCCTTGCCACCTGCAGAGGAGTCGGCGTCCGTCGCCGAGGCTGACTTGCTCGACTGCTTCTCCTTGCGCGTCTTGTTTCCTCGACGTGGACGACGGCTGGCCGACCTCCCGTGGCCTCCCTTAGCGTCGTCGTTGTCGGTATTGCTATGGTCGGGACACTCGAAGGAGAGGTGGTCGGGGCTGTGGCAGATCCAGCACTCCCGGCGGTGACTTCATCCTCCGCGACCGCTATCCTCGGCCGACTTCTTCTTGTCGGCGTCCTTACTCGGCTTCCAGCCACTGCTACCGCCGCCACCCAACTGCCCATGCTGCCCTGGTCGGCCTCCTTGCTTCGTCGGGGCGACGAAGTTGGCCTGCGCCAAGAGCTCCTGGGATCACTCGGCCTCCTGCATCGCCTCGTCCTGCAGGATATACGAGGTCAGGTTATCCTCTTTGAGCGTCATCCTCGTGCTCGGCGCCATGGACAGCCGCTTCAGGAGGTTGTAGCTGCTCGAGAGCCCCTGCATGACGTGGGTGACATACGACGCCGTCGAGTACTGGGCGCGGCCATCTTGATGGTGGCGAGAATTCGTCGGGCCCGGTTGCAGTAGCCGGTCGCCGTCTCCTCGTCGCCCATGCGCAGGTGCGTCAGCTGTCCCTCTAGCTGTGAGGATCTAGGATCGAGCTCGGAAAAGAGAATTGTAATTGAATGAATCACCTGGGTACAACACGAGGCTATATATAGGCTCGACACAAGGCCCCGTAACCAGGTGTTATGCGAAGGTTCCGCGGGCCGCGTAGCGTCCCGAACAGATCCTTACTGAATTCGGTAGAAGGCAATTCGGTGGCAACCGAAAGCCAGAATTCGGTGCACGTAACCTAGCTCGGTGCTATAACTATAAGAAAATATAGGAAAGCACCTAGCCTAGGAAATCAAGCAATTCATGCATGCATATAATTATCCTATGCTAGAAATAGCATAATAAAGTAAAGGCAAGCAAGCATAGCTGGCATAAGCCGTCATACTCTCACACTAGCTGGGCGATGAACAAGTCGTCGGTGACTTGATAGGTCGACTCTATGAAGTTCCATGCCTGGTGGCCGGCGTCGAGGTACTCTCGGCACCACTTCAAGGCGATCTGCACGCCCGGCGAGCAGCACCGCGAGATGACCGTGAAGGTCAACAACTGCACGGCGCGAAACTCCGCACGCGGGTCGGGGTGGTGCTCCCCCAGCGTCGCCACGGTCCCTCGGGCGAAGCCGATCAGCCCGGCCATCTCCAGCTGGGGCTCGATGGCTTCCTTCGAGGTGAGGATGTCTTGTCGACCAACGAGCGGCGGGGTGACCGAGATCCTGTCCGGCGTAAACTTGAAGTAGCCGTAGCTCGGTGCAATCCCGCCCGCCGTCACCTCGGTCGCCGACATCGGCGACAATCCACTTCGATGCCCACCGGCATCGCCCTGCAAGGAGCCTACAGCCGCTGACGACTGCATCCCTCGCGCGTGAACGCCGCCGACTTCACCGGCGTGTATCACACCTCGCTGCCTCGACGTGTCTCCCGCACTGCTGCCGACCCGGCCTCCACCGGCGTTGACGCCCACGTTGACGCCGCCATTGTCGTTCACCGGTCGAGGAGAGGCGGGCCGAGAAGGGGGGTGCTCCGCCACCCACATGGAGCGGAGTCCTGCCTCGACGTCTGCCCACGGTATCGCCCCGTACTCTAGGCCTCATGGCGTCTCCTCGCATCCTCCAGCCGTCCCTCCAGGGTGTCCATCACCTCGGCGTCGCCTACGTGCACGCTAGTGACTGCACGGCTGCCGGTCTACGAACACGATCGGTAAGTGCTAAGTCGGCTAGACTGAACTACGTCGCAGTGTCGTCCATGCTCATCGCACCATGCGGCGATAACTGCTTCAATGGGAGCTAGACTACGGGCTAGGCACGTGTGCTCGTGTGATCTCTTTGTTCATTCGTTCCTCGTTTACTCGTGCTTGCACTATTTGCTGGTTCACGGGGAATTTGGCAAGAGTTCCACTAGCAAAAGTTCACAACAATGATTCCAACAACATTGGCATCACTGACTACATCAGAGCTAGCTAGGCTACTGGTCGACCTCCAGCGCAGCAGTGCTCGCACCGCTCCAGCGTTGCAGAGTAGCGGTGCGCCAACGTTGCAAGTCCACGGTGTGCCAACGCTGCAGCAAGTCGGCTACACAGCGTTGCACCCGCATGACAACGGTGCACCTGCTTCGCAGGTGCGCGCAGCTGGTTGGTGCGCCCTTCCCTGTCACGTGCACAGCGCAGACGCCTGGCAGACTCCACGCCAGCGACTGCGCCCACCAGCCACGTCGACCTCGGGATACCAACCCCGAGGCCGGCCTCGCAGACTCCACCCCTCGCAGACCCCGGCGACACTCACGCACGTCGCCCGGGTATCCCGGTCGACCGGGCAACCGCGCCTGGCCGACCAGCGCAGTCCGTAGCCGGCCACGCATGCCCGGCGTCCCCAGTCCGGTGTCCAGGCGCCCAGGACGCCGTCCGAACCCCCAGGTCGGCGTCCAGACGCCTAGGACGCTGTGCAGATCTCTAGGGCGGCGTCCAGCCTTCCAGGATGCCGGCCAGACTCCCAGGTCGGCGTCCGGGCCCCCCAGGACGCACAGGTCGGCGTCTGGGCCCCCGGGACGCCGTGCAGACGCCCAGGGCAACGTCCCAGGCTCCTAGGACGCCGTGCACACGCCTAGGTCGGCGTCTGGCCTTCCAGGACGCCGTGCAGGCGCCCACGACGCCAACCAGGCGCCCAGGTAGTCGTTCCGACGCCCTCCAGCCAGGCGCCCTCCAGCTTGGCGCCCTTGCAGTGGCCCCCGTGCCCACTGCTGCAGGTCGGCTGCAACCCCTGAACATCCGACCACGAGGTCGGCTCCGCCCAAGCGAGGATGGGGCCACACAACACTCCCGTTGACACTATGGACCTATAAGATGCCAACTCTGCCTCCTCAGCTGCTATCCTGTACGAGGCTCAAGGTCTCGAGACCGCCTCAGCGTGATTGCGAGGGATCGGGATGTCAAGAGCGTCTGGATCCCCCTCAGGGGTAAGCAGCATGGCGCAGAGATGAGGAACAGCGGCCGCAAGTAAACCAAGCTCAAAATTTCTATCCTCTAGGACCTCCAGGGGAAAGACAGGAGCACCCCCAGAGGACGGAGAACGAGCAGGGCCACTCACCAAGTGAGCGGCGTAGTCAAGGCGGTGGGAAGAATCAAAGCCAGCGTCAGTCGTAACAAGTGCTGAGACAGACGACAGGGGTGCAGTCACGTGAGTGACCAAAGCGGACAAAACACGGGAGACGAGAGGACGGGAGGCATGAAGGTAGTCGGACAACGGATCGTGAAGCACAGTTAGAGACGACTCAGGAGGCTGTGGAAGGACCCGAGGAGGTGGAACACGAGAGCGAAGAACAAGGTGGAATGGACCGTCTGCACGGTAACGGGACCGACGACGCTCTGGGGACACAGCACGACTGAGGGGAGAGCGACGAGTCCACTGGGACGAAGACAGGGACTCAACAGGGGGAACAGGAGGGGACGGTAGGGGACCACGAACAAAGCGTGCAGGTGCTAGGTCAGGGAGGTCGCGTAGTCACAGTCGCTGCTGCTCCACCTCCTCTGGCGTCTGCTGCGACGGTACCGGCCCCTGCTGGTGCTCCTGTGACTCCACCTCTGCCCTCTCCTGCTGCAACTGCAGCTGCACCCGATGCTGCGACCGGGACTCCTGTGCTACCATCTCCTGCTGGGTCTGTAACTGCACTTGCTGCTGCGGGTGGGACTGCTGCTCTACCCTCTCCTGGTGCGGCCGTGACTGCTCTACTCTCTCCTGCTGTGTCTGTAACTGCACCTTCTGCTGCGGGCAGGATTCGTGCTCTACCCTCTCTTGGTGCGGTCGTGACTCCTCCTCTACCCTCTCCTGCTGCGTCTGTGACTCCTCCTCTACTCTCTCCTGCTGCTGCTGTGCCCTCTCAAACCGCTCACGCTCCTCCCTCTCCAACCTGAGGAGACGCTGCTCACGGGTCAGGAAACGTACAGTGCGCGGTGTAGGCGCCACAGTGCCAGTGCCTCCAGCTCTAGCACCCCTTGAACCAGCACCTCCACCACCGACACCTACGGGGCCTCCAGTACCTCCCGCAAGAACACCCCCAGGCTCTGCAGCAACCGGCCGCAGAGAAGAACGAAGAGGAAACTGCGGGACGGACGGGAAGCCAGGGGGTGAGGCGGGGCGAGGCTGCCGAGTCGAGGCTGCCGTGTCCTCCACAGGAGTGACCTCTACGCCTACAACCCCTGCACCCCCAGAGCCGACACCACCAGCTCCTGCAGCCCCAGTACCCTCACCCTCCGCAACTGCACCTCCCGCACCCCCAGACACGACAGGGACTGGACGCTGCGGGGGGGAAGACTGCGGAGTGACGTGCGACACACCTGACGGGGTAGGACGCGAAGCGGGGGGGGCTACCGGGGCGACTGGTGGGGGCTCAAGGGTGAGGAACAGTGGAGGGAAAAGGCCTCAGTACCTCGGTGGGGGCGACTCCTTTAGTAACAGACAGACTCGTCGAACGTGACGTCCTGAGAAGCAAAGAACTGGTAGGTGACCGGGTCGTAGAACACCCAGCCGGAGGCGTACAACGGGAAGCCAAGAAAGACGCAGGCACGAGTGCGCGGAGACAACTTGTTTGCGCCAGGGGCGCGAACGTGAGCCAGAGAACCCCAGACATGGAAGTGAGCTGCTACGTCCGGAGAACTTGTCCAAAGGGAGACCTGAGTCACCCGTGGCCGTGCGTCACTGGGCCACAGGTTCACCTGGTGCGCGGAGTAGCGGACTGCCTGAGGCCACAAGAATTGGGGGGCACCGGCATGGCACATGGAGGTCCGGGCAACCTCCATGACCAGGCCGATGTTTCGCTCGGCTACCCCGTTCTGCTGAAGTGAGGCTGGTAGCGTGTAAGACTGGATGATCCCCCGACCCTAACAGAACGTCTCCAGGCGAGTGGAAGAAAACTCACCACCACGGTCCGAGTGTAGGCAAAGCTCACACAGGCCCTGGGCGCCACCCCAAGCTAGTAGCCACGGCTCAAGGACGGTAGGCACGTCGGCCTTCCGTCGCAAGGGGAAAACCGTGGTGTAGCGGGAGTAGCCGTCCACCACAATCAGGAAGTAGCGTTCCTAACGTGGCCCAAGGACCGGGGAGGGGCCCAAGACGTCCAAGTGCAGGGTCTGGAAGGGAGCCGTGGTGGGGGGGAACGAGGAAGAGTGAGGGACAGCGCGCTGCCGACCCTCGACGCAAGGAGTGCACAGCGGCGTAGGCGAGCGGGGAAGCGGTGCAAGCGACTCTGGGAGACCTGAGACCAGACGGTAACGTGCCATCCTACTAAGACGCGGAAACAACGGGTGACCTAGACGGTGGTGCCAGAGGACTAACGGGTGGGCGAGTGACCGACAGTCGCACGACACAGCAGCTACCTGACCTGACCCGACTAAGTGTGGTGGGACCCAGTGTGTAGTGAGTACAGACCAGATCCCGGCTCTCTGTAGAAAGTGGCCAGAGGCGCCCCAGTGGCACCGACTGTGCAGGAGGCAACACGCTCGTCCATTGGGAAAGTAGTGACTACACCTAGGTCGTGGAGGAGACTGACACCCACCAGGTTCCTAGAGAACGAGGGTGTGAGGATCTAGGATCGAGCTCAGAAAAGAGAATGTGAATTGAATGAATTGAATGATCACCTGGGTACAACACGAGGCTATATATAGGCTCGACACAAGGCCCCGTAACCAGGTGTTACGCGAAGGTTCCCCGGGCCGCGTAGCGTCCCGAACGGATCCTTACCGAATTCGGTAGAAGGCAATTTGGTGGCAACCGAAAAGGCCAGAATTCGGTGCACGCAACCTAGCTCGGTGCTATAACTATAATAAAATAAAGGAAAGCACCTAGCCTAGGAAATCAAGCAATTCATGCATGCATATAATCATCCTATGCTAGAAATAGCATCATAAAGTAAAGGCAAGCAAGCATAGCTGGCATAAGCCGTCGTACTCTCACACGTCCCCCCCTCAAAGCTTGGTGGCGTGAGATACACCCTGCTTGACAAGATAGTACTTGAGAGCACGGCGTGCGTTGCCCATATCAGCTTCTGCAACCCAACTATCCTCAGTGGGGTCGTATCCCTTCCAGCGTATCAGGAACTCGAGGGTCTTGCCACCGCGGCGCCGATGAGTGAGAACACGCTCCACTTCGTACTCTGGTTCATCCTGTATGAGAACAGGTGGTGGTGGCAGTAGCTGCCGTCCCTGGAACTGTTGGTTGGGGTCCTTGTAGGGCTTCAGTAGCTGGACATGGAAAGCGTTATGAAGCTTCCATGTATCTGGTAAGCGCAAGCGGAATGTAACTGGTGTCACCTGTGCCTCAACGAGAAAAGGACCACAGAAGCGAGGCCGGAGTTTGGATGGGAGGTGAGACAGGTTCAAGTTGCGCGTGTCAAGAAGCACCTGATCTCCGACTGCTACTGAGTGATCACGTCGCTGACGATCGGCATACTGCTTCTGGGAGGTCTGCATCGTGGTGAGTCGTCGCTGAGTCTTCTCCCATAGCTGCTGCATGGTGGTGACGAAGTCATGTGCGGCTTGGACGTGTGCCGGTGTGGTTGGCTGCTGTGGTGTGAGTGGTTCCCGTCCGTAACACAGGAAGAAAGGAGTTTTCCGTGTGGCCGCATGTGATGCGTTGTTGTAAGCGAACTCTAGGGTCGGTAACTGTGTGTCCCAGTGGCTGACGTCGTCCTTGCAAGCTGTGCGCAGTAACTGTTCAACCACTTGATTGAGTCGCTCTGTCTGTCCGTCAGTCTGGGGGTGGTATGCTGAAGACATTGCAAGCTTTGTCCCCAACAGTCCCATGAGCTCCTTCCAGAACTTACTGGTGAATTTTGGGTCTCTGTCTGAGATGAGTGTAGCGGGGATGCCGTGGATGGTGATGATGCGGTCGAAGAAGAGGCGAGCAGTTGCTTCAGCTGTAGCTGTGGCGTTGGTCGGTATGAAGTGACCCATTTTAGAGAACTTATCGATGACTACGAGGACGGAATCGTGCCCCTGTGAGGTCGAAGGAAGTCCTGTGATAAAGTCGAGGCTCATGACCTGCCATGGCTGCTCTGGTACGGGTAGAGGCTGAAGTAACCCTGCTTTTTTCTGCTTGCTACTCTTCATCCGCTGGCACGTGTCGCAAGAGGTGACGAACTGCTGCACGTCTGCTGCCATCCCGGGCCAGTAGTAATACTTCGCTATCCCTGCTAACGTCTTGTTGCTCCCGAAATGTCCCACGTAAGGTACGTCGTGAAACTCCTCCAATAGGATCTGCCGTAGCGGGGCGTAATTTGGTACCCAAATCTTTCCTGAACCCTTCCTTACAGCTAAGTCTTTCTCCCACTGTAACAGCTTCTTGGTCTGTGCTGTAGCGATTTCTGCGTCCACGGAGTACCCATGTTGGAATAGACCCTTGAGCAGAGGGTTCATCCCGTCGAGCTGGATGCCTGCTACATGTCCGGGGCAGCTCAACGCGTCTGCCTTGTTGTGTAGCCCGGGCTTGTAGACGATGTCGTAGTGGAAGTGAGTTTCCAGGAAGTCCACCCACCGCACCTGTTGTCGTGAGAGCGTAGGCTGCGACTTCAGGTATTTGAGACTGCAGTGGTCAGTATAGACTGTAGTCTTGGCTCCCTCTAGGTAACACCTCCACGCCTTGAAGGCCATGACTATCGCTAATGCTTCCTTGTCATGGATGGGGTAGTTCAGTTCTGCTCCGTGTACCTTCTTACTGAGATAGGCGATGGGCTGCAAACCGCGTCCGTGATCCTACTTCGGTACTGCTCCGACTGCTTGGTCACTAGCGTCTGCTTCCACCCCGTAGTCCTGGTCTGGATCTGGTAGGATGAGTACTGGCGCTGTAGTCAGTGCTGTCTGTAGCTGCTCCATGGCTTGCTGATGAGGCGTATCCCATTTGCGAGGCGTATCCTTTTTCAGTAGGTCGGTTAGTGGCGCTGCTATCTTAGCGTACTGCGGCACGAACCTGTTGTAGTAGTTGGCGAAGCCTAGGACATGCTGCAACTCCTTCACGTT
This sequence comes from Closterium sp. NIES-65, assembly GCA_948144175.1. NCBI lineage: Eukaryota > Viridiplantae > Streptophyta > Zygnematophyceae > Desmidiales > Closteriaceae > Closterium > Closterium sp. NIES-65. Next base: position 101,250 of record CANXME010000194.1, on the reverse strand, counting down.
CTCCGGTACTTTCCATTTCTTGACGGCTTCGATCTTCGGCGGGTCCACGTGTACGCGCTCGGCACTCACCATGTGCCCGAGAAACTGCACCTTCTTCAGGGCGAAGTCGCACTTCAACAGCTTCACGTAGAACTTGTTGTCAGTAGATCTGCACTGTGGATGCCCGATTGATCCTAGAGAGGGTTACAGGCGCGTTCGCCTGGGGGGTTATGGGCGCATTGACCCGCTACTGAAACAAGCCCTATTATCCCAATGGTCTAGTGGTTGGGATTCTGACATGGTATCAGAGCGGTCTCGGGTTCGATTCCCGGTGTATGCACATATAGGCCGTTGCCGCTGTGCTTAGTCCTGGGCCTCCCAGTGTGGGGGGGTGTGAGTAGATCTGCACTGTGGATGCCCGATTGATCCTGGAGAGGGTTACAGGCGCGTTCGCCTGGGGGGTTATGGGCGCATTGACCCGCTACTGAAACAAGCCCTTTTATCCCAGTGGTCTAGTGGCTGGGATTCTGACACTTGTTGTTCCGCACGATCTCGAACACCTTCCGCAGATGCTTCACGTGCTCCTTCATGTTCTTGGAGTAGATAAGAATGTCGTCCAGGTACACCACCACGCACTCGTCCAGCGGGGGTCGTAAGATGTGATTCATCTCCGCCTGAAACGTTGCTGGTGCGTTGCAGAGTCCGAACGGCATCACCAAGTATTCGTAGGAGCCGTATCTGGTACGGAACGCCGTCTTGTGGATCGAGTTGTCCGCCATCTTGATCTGCCAGTAACTCGACCGTAGGTCCAACTTCGAAAAGACTGTTGCACCACGCAGTTGGTCCAGTAGGTCGTCTATGCGCGGTATGGGGTATTTGTTTTTAACTGTCTGTTTGTTCAGTGCACAGTAGTCGATGCACACCCGTAGACTGCCGTCTGGTTTTGGAGTGAAGAGGACTGGTGCACCGTAGGGAGAGGTGGATGGGCGGATCGGTTGTCTGTCCAGTAGATACTCTATCTGTTTCTTCATGTCTGTCAGTTCGGTCGGACTCAGTCGGTATGGTGCACGTGAGACGGGTTTCGCACCTGGTTCCTCCACGATCTCGTGCTCGTGGGTGCGTGCTGGAGGTACGCCTGCAGGTAGGTCGTCGGGCATTATATCCTTGTACTGCTCCAAGACCTCCTTCACTGCTTCAGGTAGCTCCGAACTCGGCTTCACCTCCTCTGCTGCTGCCATAACCAGTGCTAAGTAACCCGTGTTACTTTCGTTCACTGTCCGTTCGAACCGTGCCAGTGTCGTTTCCGGAATGTTCCCTGTATCCGTCCAGCTTCGCAGCTCCACTCGTTTCCCATTGTTGTAGATGCGCGCCTTCATGTTGACCTAGTCGATCTCGGGGTTGAACCGCTTCAAGAAATCTCGCCCCAAGATGAAATCTAAGCCCTTGATGTTTGTGATCGGCAACGTCGGCTTCCACCTCAGCGCCCCTATGTGCAGCTGCAGTGATGCTTCGCCGTGGATGGGAAGTTTCGTACCGTCCACCATTGTTGCCGAGAACTTGGTCTCCTCCGAAAATTCTCCAATTTTCTCCAACGTCCCGCAGCCGCACACCGAGTGGGACGCACCACTGTCCACCATTTCCTGGAGGCGTCGCCCATTGCAGATCACTTCGAGTAGTAGTGGTTTTTGCTGCTCCGAGTAACCGTAGATGGTCTCGCTTATAGGATCGTAGGGTATGTCGAATAGATCATCCCTCGGTCCTGCGCTCGAAGCTGCTGACTCCATATCAGTTTCCAACTGAGCAGGGTTAGAAGGATTTATCCGAGGCCGATTCAGCTTCGTCTTGGCCTGGAACCTTCCCTTAAGCCTTTGCAGCTGTGTAGGCTTTTCCTGTGGGCAATGGGGAGCCTTAACACTATGCTGTGGGGAGAGAATAGTAACTCGTTGGAACGCATGACCCTTTTCAACGCTCCGGAGTGGTTTGCCCAACTTCTCAGGTACCTGAATAATGTCTGAAGGCTTTTTCATGGCCTTGAAATCTCCCCTAAATTTTTTAAAGGCTTGAAAACCTCGAGAGAGAATATTCTTACTCTCGGGGGTGTTCGGCTGGAGTTTCCCGGTCGGTGCAAAGTCTTGTTTCGTGGAGCCTCCATTTGTCTCGGTGATTTCCCCTGTTGCCGGCCAGTCGTGGCGTTTTAAATTCGCGCCATAATGTCCTCCTTTTTTCGCCATCGTGGATGTCGCACTGTTGTTGCCCTGCAGCTCCGCTCATGCCTTCTTCATTTTCCAACACGCCAAGAATCGATGTCCTGCTGCGCCGCAAAATTTGCACTTCTCATATTTTGTCGGCTGTTGCTTCGCGTCGATCTTGTCGATATCCATTGGGTCGGCGGTCGTGGGTGGTGCCGATCCCTTCGTGCCAAATGATCGGTTCGGCACGTGGCGTCGTGTCTCGGGTTGATCTTGCGTCAGCGCATCGAATCTCTCTGCTGCACACACCATGTCGCGGTAGTTGTTGTAGTTCGCAGCAATCACATGTCGGCGCACTTCCATCTTTAGCCCCTCAGTATACGCTTGGATTTTTTCCCCTTCGGTCAGGTCGGTTATTCGGTTGAAGAGGCTCTCCATCTGCTGCGTGTACTGTGTTACACTGCCGAACTGTTTATGCCAATGAATCTGCTGCCGCGCCATGTAGCTGGAGTTGATTGGTTCGAAACGTTGAATTAAAGCTTCCCGGAACTGCGTCCATGACCCCTCGCCTCGGATCTTATTGTTGTTGTAAATCCACTCGAGCGCTGGGCCTCGTAACAGTGTCGCTGCGAGCCGAATCCGCATTGCATCGTGTGTCGGGGTCGTACAGCCAACGGCCTCGAAGTAAATTTCGAGGGTCGCAATGAATCGACAGACGTCGGTGTCTCTAGCATTCGGATTGAATGTCTCCAGTAGCCTCGGACGTGCCGCCTCAAGATTCACTGTAGCTGCTGCCGTTGTCGCATGTAGAATTGTCAGTGTTGCCGCTGCTGCTGCTGCTACTGTTATCGCTGCTGCTGTGGCGGTTGCCGACCGGTTCGCAAGGAGTTTTTCGAGTCGTGGGAGCGCCGCAAGTATTTGCTTATGCTCAGCACGTAACTCTGCGATTTTGTGTACTGAAATATCTCCTTTTCCCTCCGTTTGGCGATTTACAGGAAGATGCGCGACACAAATAATCGAATTCTAGGTGCTGGTCGACTTACTGCGAGTCAAGTTGACTGTAGGATCAACGAGCGCGAATTCTGTAAGTCGCGTAAATCTCATTTGAGCGAAATTCGCGTCCGATCTTGGCCGTTGAGAAAATCAATCCGACGCTCCAAATTCCAACTTTTTTGGGCGAAATTCTCTGGGCCGTTGAGATGAAACTCGATCGAACGATCGAAACTCCAACCTTTCCACCAGCAAATCTGAGGGGTGTTCGAAAACCGAATCGAGGGGGACTTAGAAAAATTGCGCGGAACTGGTTTTACATACCCGTATCGGCGCTTTCGTTGTCGCCCTCGCGATTTTTAAAGGCCGGAACTAAGCGGTTGAAGATCTCGCGTGTAAACCCGCTCTGATACCAAGTGTGAGGATCTAGGATCGAGCTCAGAAAAGAGAATGTGAATTGAATTAATTGAATGATCACTTGGGTACAACACGAGGCTATATATAGGCTCGACACAAGGCCTCGTAACCAGGTGTTACCGAATTCGGTAGAAGGCAATTCGGTGGCAACCGAAAAGGCCAGAATTCGGTGCACGCAACCTAGCTCGGTGCTATAACTATAATAAAATATAGGAAAGCACCTAGCCTAGGAAATCAAGCAATTCATGCATGCATATAATTATCCTATGCTAGAAATAGCATCATAAAGTAAAGGCAAGCAAGCATAGCTGGCATAAGCCGTCGTACTCTCACAGAGGGGGTGTAGTAACCTGTAAGAAAACCTGAGGGAGCCGCCGGACACGGAAGAGTGGTGGTGCTGCGAGCAACTACACGTCCCACAGAGGGGTCAGCCAAGGCGACAGTGTCTGGAGTGCGCAGTGGTGTGAGGTCAGTACAGTCGCGAAAGAAACAACTGGACGCTCCAGAGTCTAGGGTGAAGGAAAGCTGTGCAGTCTGTGGGGTCGCACCCGAACCAGCTACAAAGGCTAGAGCTAGAATAGTGGTAGCTGCAGCTCCTACACAAAGACCCTCAGAGGCGCGTGGACTGGAAACAACACACGCACCAAGATTGGAAACACAGGTCTCTACTCGTGCAGCCGCAAAAGGTCCTAGACCAGGTAGGTGAGACTCAACTGGTGCAGTAGTGCGCTGGCGCAGGCGCGAAGGCCAGTGCGGTGTAATAGCGTGAGGACCAAAACGCTCACGGTGGAGGTCGGCGAGTCAACGGTAGCAGTTGGACGCAGAGTGGTCAGGACTCCAACAGCTGATGCCAGCACCAGGGCCTGTCAGGGCCCGGTACCCGCAGGGGCCGACGTCTCGCCCACTGCTAGCTGAGCCACTACTAGGGGCTCCACCCTTTGGACCCGCAGGTCCCCACTGCCGGGAGTGCTGCGGCTGGCCCTGCTGCTGTAGAACTCTAGTACACGCCATGTGAGCCTATGCTGCCGCTAGTTCTGCTGGGGGCAGCCTAAGCTGCTACTAGTGTGCTAGGGGCAGCCTATGCTGCTGCTTGTTTTGCTGGGGGCAGCCTAAGCTGCCACTGGTGTGCTGGGGGCAGCCTATGCTGCTGCTGGTTCTACTGGGGGCAGCCTAAGCTGCTGCAGGTGCACTGGCTGGAACGGGTGGGGCAGCGGGTGCGGTTCTGTGCGGTTCTGTGCAGTTCAGTGCGGTTCTGCGCAGTTCAGTGCGGTTCTGTGCGATTCTGTGCAGTTCAGTGCGGTTTTGCGCAGTTCTGTGCGGTTCTGTGCGGTTCTGCGGGGTGGAGAGTAACGGGTGGGGAGGCTGATTCCGGGTGAGGTGACTAGAACGGGTGGGGCAGCAGCTCTGGCTGGAACGGGTGGGGCAGCGGGTGCGGTTCTGTGCAGTTCAGTGCAGTTCGGCGTGGTTCTGTGCGGTTCTGTGCGGTTCTGCGGGGTGGAGAGTACCGGGTGGGGCGGCTGATTCTGGGTGAGATGACTGGAACGGGTGGGGCAGCGGGTGCGGTTCTGTGCGGTTATGTGCAGTTCAGTGCGGTTCTGCACGGTTCTGTGCGGTTCTGTGCGGTTCTGTGCGATTCTGCGGGGTGGAGAGTACCGGGTGGGGCGGCTGATTCCGTGTGAGGTGACTGGAAAGGGTGGGGCAGCAGCTCTGGCTGGAACGGGTGGGGCAGCAGCTCTGGCTGGAACGGGTGGGGCAGCGGGTGCGGTTCTGTGCGGTTCTGTGCAGTTCAGTGCGGTTCTGTGCAATTCAGCCCGATTTCTGGTGTGGCGGCGGGTTTCTGCTCGTGGGGCGGCAGGTCGCATGTGAGGTGACGGCTAACAGACCGGGCGGCGGGTAAGGCAGCGGGTGGGGCTGCGTCTAACGATTGGGGCGGCGCCTATGACGGTGGGAAACAGGTGGGGCGACGGGTCGCTCGTACGCGCGGCTGTTGCTGTGCGTGCGTGCGACTAACGACGGGGCCGCGGGGCCCGCTAGCGAAGGAGCCTCGGGTCCCACGAACGAAGGGTCACGGAGCCCGCTATGTTTCTATACCATGTCACAATGTAAAATTGACTAAAATAGAAAGTACAAACAAGATATATGCAAAACCTAGCCCTAGTGCAAGTAGAAAATAACATAAGGGAGAACACCTAGACTAGAACTACACAAACTATAGAATTATAGTTTGACAGGAAGCGCGGGTAGGGCAAGTGCTCACCAGTCGCTCGCCGGGCGAGCAGGGTAGGCGCACGACGGCAGCGACGGTGGGGCCGGGACAGCTGCAGGGCGGGGCCGCGACAGCTGCAGGGGGCTCCTTGGCAGCTGCTGCAGGGCGGAGCCACGACTGCTGTAGGCGGCTCCACGGCAGCTGCAGCAGGGCGGGGCCGCGACGGCGGCAAGGAGGCTCCGCGGCAGCTGCTGCAGGGCGGGGCCGCGACTGCTACAGGTGGCTCCGCGGCAGCTGCTGTAGGGCGGGGCCACTACGGCGGCAGGGGGCTCCGCGACAGCTGCTGCAGGGCGGGGCTCCGAGGCAGCTGCTGCAAGGGGGAGCGCTGCGACGAGCAGGAAAGGCGCCTCGGGGGCGCCACGACGAGCAAGGAAGGCGCCCCGGAGGTGCCGCGACGAGCAGGGGCGACGCCCCGGGGGCGCCGCGATGAGCAGGGGCGACGCCCGGGGGGCGCCGCGACGAGTAGGGAAGGCGCCCCGGGGGCGCCGCGACGAGCAGGGAAGGCGCCAAGGGGGCGCCGCGACGAACAGGAACGGCACCCAAGGGGCGCCGCGACGAGCAGGGGCGACGCCCCGGGGGCGTCGCGACGAGCAGGGACGGCGCCCCGAGGGCGAGCAGGGACGACGCCCACGGGGCGCCGCGACAAGCAGGGGCGACGCCCCGGGGGGCGTCGCGACGAGTTGGGACGGCGCCCAGGGGGCGCCGTGACGAGCAGAGGCGCCGCGACGAGCAGGGGGGGGGGGGGGGGGGGGGGGGGGGGGGCTCCGCGCGGGTTCCGCAGGGGCGGCGCGTGGGCTGCAAAGGCAGCTCCCACGAGCTGCAGAGGCAGGCACGGCTGCAGGGGCAGTGCCCACGGGCTGCAGGGGCAGTGCCCACGGGCTGCAGGGGCAGTGCCCACGGGCTGCAGGGGCAGGCACGGGTGCAGAGGCAGCGCCCACGGGCTGCACGGGCAGGCACGGCTGCAGAGGCAGCGCCCACGGGCTGCAGGGGTGGGCACGGCTGCAGGCGCAGGCACAGCTGCTCGGGAGGGCGGCGCGCGGGCTGCAAGGGCAGCTCCCACGGGCTGCAGAGGAAGGCACGGCTGCAGGGGCAGGCACAGCTACAGGGACAGGCACGTCTGTAGTGGCAGCACGGTCGCAGGGGCAGCACGCGGGCTGCAAGGGCAGCGCGGCCGCAGGGGCAGCTTAAAAAAAACAATTTTCACTTGGGGCAGGGCGGAACGTTCGGTGGGCCCTAGGAACGATTTTGCTCTAATACCATGTGAGAATAAGAACGAGGAATGATTGCATTCAGCAGCATGAAGAGTACAAGTAGGAAACCCTTAAGTGTTGTACCCCATATGAACTAACCCACTACAGCCTACACAGACTATAGCATATAAGTTTGACACAGCTCACCCAAGTCTGTACACGTGTGTCTCTTCTACAGCTCCGACTTCACAAGGGCCAGTACCTCAGTGTCAGCAGTGGCGAAGACCAAGTCTTCAACGTACACGAGGATGTAGAACGGCAGCAGCGAAGTGTCGGTGCGCAGAAACAGCGACGGGTCAGCAGTCGAAGGAGCAAACCCAAGAGCCACAAGCGTCGTCCTCAGTGTTTCGTGCCACTCGCGAGGCGCCTGGCGGAGACCGTAGACTGGCCGCCAGAGGCTCTAGTTGGTACCTGCAAAAAACAACCTAGTGAAGCTAGGTAGGCAGCGCAGCCAGATCTCCTCGTGCAGGTTGCCCTGTAAGAAAGCTATGCTGAAATCAAAAGAGTGAATCTCATAGTTACGCTGACCCTGAGGGGGAAGGGGGTCTACCGGAGCAGGATCTGGTGCGAGGAAGAGCGGCGTGGGGGGGGGGGAGAAGGGCAGTGCGGTAGAGGAAGAGACGGTAAAAGGGAACCGACTCGTCAAACGTGACGTCCAAAAAGGGCAGGACACAGCGCGAGGTGGGGTGGTGAAACTGCCAGCCAGGCGCGTCAGGGGGAAAGCCAAGGAAGACACACGGAATGGCGCGGGAGGAGAGCTTGTCCGCGGAGGTATCACGGACAAAGGCACAAGATCCCCAGACCCGGAACACCGACGCATCGCCAACCTTTCCCGTCCAATGCAGTGTCGGCGAGGTCTCTGACAAGGAGACATGGGGCCAGAGGTTGAGCTGATGCGTAGCGTACCGGACCGCAAACAGCCACAGAAAATGCGGGGCAGCCGCATGGATCATGGAGGTACGAGCGACCTCCATGACTAAGCCAATGCGACGCTCAGCAACCCCGTTTTGGTGTGGAGAGGCCGGAAGCGTGAACGACTGGCGAATGCCCTCCGCACGACAAAAGTCCCGCAAGAGTTCGGAGGCGAACTCACCACCTCTGTTAGAGTGCAGACGCAGGACCGGAAGGTCAGTGTCGATCCGCTCGCGGAGCTGGAGTCAGACAGCGCAGATCCAAAGGATCTAAACATCAAGGACCTCCCGTTTGCTGCGCAAGGGGAAGACCGTGGTGTAACACGGGTAGTCGTCAACAACCAGCAGAAAGTACCGCTCGCGGCCCTATCCATGGACGCGGGCTGGGCCCCACATGTCCATGTGGAGAGTCTGCAGGGGAGCAGTCGTCGGGGGAAATAAGGAGGAGTGAGGAGCAGCGCGCTGCCGCCCCTCGACAAAGGGAAGGCAGGGAGGGGCTCGGGAGGGTGGGAGGGGAGGCAGAGACCTGGGAAGACTAGAGACAAGGAGACGGGAGTGCATGCCACGGAGGCGTGGCAGGGAGGGGTGACCAAGGCGGTGGTGCCAAAGGAGAGTCTGGTGCAATAGGGCGCGACACGAGCAGGGGGCCGCAAGCTGACTTGACGCGGACGCAGAAGCAGCTACCTGAGGAGGCTCAGTATTCAGTGTGTACAGACTCGACCCAGGCCGACGGGTGAACGTGGCCAGGTGATGGCCCATCCGTGTACACGTGCAGATCAACACACGTTGGCCCTCAGGAGTGGTGGTAGTGACCATCGCATCCTGGACGGCAGTGGTACTCACCAAGTTCGTAGAGAACGTAGGGAGGTGAAGTCCTGAGAGTAGGCCGAACGGAACCGCCAGACACGGGAGAACAATGGAGGAACGTGCAAGAACTGGGCACTCTGAGGGGTCAGCCAGTCTGACTGCAACAGGTGCAGGGAGTAGTGTGACTGTGGTACTTTCGCGAAAGAAACAGCGAGAAGCACCTGAGTCAAGTGTGAAGGTGTGCAAGGCCGCAGCAGGTGCAGACGCACTAGCACCTAGAGCAGTAGCCTCTATACCTAGGTTGGGTGGCATACACAGGTAACAGTCACCCTCAGCACTAATAGTCAATGCATACATGGGAGCAAGGATAGCATCATAATCAAGAGCAAAGATATCCACACCTTGCCTAAGCAGCTCTGCCCAGCGGGGGAGCTCAGTCGCGTCAGAAAACTCTGTGCGAAAGGCATCGTCAAGACGGGAGAAGCAATGGTGCTGGGTGTGAAACTTTCCACATGTCTGACGAGCGCGGCCACCTGTGCAAATGACATATGGGTAGCGAACACTACCCCCAGACGCCCCACGCTTAGCAAACCACTCACGAAGGAGTGCCATGAGAAGCTCCTACAGCGACTATGCTGGTCTCAGCTGCAAGGAGGTGCTTCTCGAGCAGGTCGACAGTGAGCTATGTGGAGTCAAGGGCGAGAAGGAGGTCCCTGGCAGCGCTAGGAGAGTCAGGGAGGCGGGTGACGATGAAGTAGAGCATGATGTACATGGAGGAGGGTTCTTGGCTAGAAACTCGGCGGAAAGCACATCACGCTAGCAAGTGTCACTAGTGCGAAGGTGGGTGATGAGGTCAGCGACTGTGGCAAAGGCGGACAGCTCGGGAAAAAAGGTAGGGCATTATAAGGCGGCCTAGAGCAGCAGTGGCAGGGGAGGAGTAACAAGCGACTCCAACGTCGTGTAGGGCTCTAGCAGTCTTGTGCTATCTAAAGTGTGCACGTTCGGCTCACGGCAAGTGGTTGCGAACGACTAGGCGAGCAACAGCGCCACGGGTAAGCCACTGTGAGCAAGTCGCACTGTCAGCTGTGTCGGGAGGGGCGAGAGAGGCGCCAGACGTGAGGTCAAACAAGGAAACCCCGTCTCTAGAATCGCTCATTAGGTACAGCTGGAGATCATGGAGCCACTCATCGAATTGTATCGGACGGCCCTCAGGACCGAACGAGAGTACGCTGAGAGTAGCCACCGCGAGGTGAGCAAGGTGGCGCACGAGCAGCTGGGCAGCACGCAAGCTCTAGAGGCGCGCGCAGGGTAGGGCGGAGCGGTGCACGACTAGGCAGGGCGGCGGCCAGAAAGGCGGCGTGCGGGCAGAGCAGGGCAGGGCAGCGTCCAGCAGGGCGGCGCGCAGGCAGGGCAGGTGATTTTCCCCCCAACACAGGAGACGCATGGCATGCCTGACTTGCCCCCCTTCTCCAACTCCAAGCCCGTCACTGACCCATGAGCCGCAGTACGCTCTATGGCGTCAACACCGACGTGTGCAAGGCGTGCATGCAACTTGTCCACCTTAGATCGCACGCTCGTCGCCAAAGCGCGCAGGGCCACCGTTTCACCCTCCTGCTGCTGCGTCAAGCATGGCTGGAAATTCGTGTAGATGACACGTCCCTTGAACTCTACACGACCAAGGAGTGACCGATCTGACGCGGACAGCAGAGTCACGTCCCCCGCATCCAGCAGCTGCACGCCACTATCACGCAGCTGTTCAGCAGGAAGTAGACTCGCCTATACTCTAGGTATGTACAGCACGTCCGGCACCAAGACACGCCTGCCCCCGTCTCCAAGGAGAGCGACTGTGCTCGCCCCTGCACCTCCTGAGGAGCGTCGATGAAGCCGATAACCTGCTTGATGTCACCGCCGCCGCTGCTCATCTCCACAAAGGCAGAGCGATCTCCCATGAGATGGTGGAAACATCTGCTATCAAGTAGCATGACGCTCGGGTTCGCCTTCATAGCAGCTGCAACAGCCTATATGCTCTCCCTGGCCTCAGGCTCCAGCACAACAGGAGGAGTATGCTCTACAACGGGTTTCACCATCGCACATCATGACTGCCCGTGTGAAACTGAATGAACAGGAATGGTCAACTATGAAATGAAAACAGTACAAGTACCAACCCTAATTGGGTTGTACCCCTTATGTGCTACCCCACTACAGCCTACAACATGCATAAGCTATAGTAATCTGACACACCCCCATAGGCAAAGTGGGGGAGAACAAGGGGTCACAAGACTAGTCAAGCAAAGCAAAGCAAAGCTCAGGGTGGATCACAAAGTCACCACGTATTCCGAGCACAAGTTCAAAGGCCAGACGGCCAGTTCACATGCAAGATCATATATAGAGATATACAAGAGTCAAGCAAGCAAGAGCAAGAGTATATATAGGCGAAGGTACAAGCAAGGTCAAGAGGAGAGCAAGTGAGGCAAGACAGGCACAAGACCCAACTGCGTGCAACAACGCTGATGATCACAAGGCGCAAGTGCCTTGGTGAAGACATCAGCAGTGTTGGCCTCAGAGGCCACGTACGCAAGTCGCAACTGTCCACGCTGCTGTAGCTCACGAGCAAGAAAGTAGCGGAGAGCAATGTGCTTCGTTCTGTGCTCCAGTCGCTGCTCTCGACACAAGGCCAGCATGGCCTTGTTGTCTACGTACAGGACAGGAGGAGAACGAGACTGCTCTCCAAGGTCGGTCAGCAGGTAGGTGAGCCAGCGTAACTCCTGCGCAGCCATAGCCCCAGCGTAGATCTCAGCCTCACAACTGGAGCCGAGAACAGAAGACGAGCGGGTAGCCCGCCACGAGACAGAGCCGGAACCAAGGCTGAAGGTGTAACCCTGTGACGACCGCTGCGTAGCCTGGTCGTCAGCCCAAGAAGCGTCTGCGTGCCCAGTGAGGACCACTGGACTGCGCCCTCCAAGCACTAGCCCCATGCCCGACGTACTGCACAAGTAACGCAACACCCTCTTCGCTGCAGCCATGTGCTCTGGTCGGTGTCTCCCAGGAGCAACAAAGCGTGCGAGAATGCTAAGAGGGTATGCGAGGTCAGGTCGTGTGCAGGTCATCAGGTACATGAGGCAGCCAACAAGCTCTGCAAACGGACCACTCGACTCTAAGGACTCATCCGAAGGCAGAGCTGAGAGCGAGTGGTGAGTAGGCAGAGGAGTGGCCTGAGGCGAGGAGTACGTGAAGCCGAAGCGCTGAAGGACCTGCTGCACCATGTGTGACTGAGTCAGGGTAATGGTGCGGCGTGCTCTGTCCCGGGTGATCTGCAAGCCAAGGTAGCTACGCAGTTCACCCAGGTCAGTGCACGTGTGTCTCTTCTGCAGCTCGGACTTCACGTAGGCGAGTCCAGCAGTGTCAGCTGTGGCAAAGACCAAGTCGTCGACGTACACGAGGATGTAGAACGGCGGCAGAGAGGTGTCGGTGCGCAGAAACAGCGACGGGTCGGCAGTAGAAGGAGCAAACCCAAGTGCTGCGAGCGTAGTCCTCAGTGTGTCGTGCCACTCACGTGGCGCCTGGCGGAGACCGTAGACTGGACGCCGGAGACTCCACTGGGTACCAGGAGGGAAAGACCCAGTGAAGCCAGGTGGGCGACGCAGCCAGATCTCCTCGTGCAGGCTGCCCTGCAAGAAAGCTGTGCTGAAGTCGAGAGAGTGCAGCTCGTAGTCGCGGTGAGCAGCAACGTGCAGCAGAACCAAAAGAGTGGTCATCTTCGGGGTGGGGGAGAAGGTCTGAAAGTAGTCAACCCCCTGCCGCTGACTGAAGCCACGAGCCACGTAACGCGCCTTGAAGACAGGCGGAGAACCCGGCGGCCGCTTCACCCTGAAAATCCACATGCCACTGACGATGTTCGCCCCAGGAGGGGGAACAGCGTCAACGTAGGTGCCTGTGGACTTCCAGGAAGCCATCTCTGCATCCATAGCTGCCTGCCACTGAGAGGAGTAGGGACCCTCTATCGCCTCCGCGTAAGAGCGCGGAGTCGGGATGTCTGGTGCATCCGGGTCTCCCTCAGGGGCTAGCAGTACAGACGCGAGACGAGGTGAAGCAGCGGCTAGACACTGGAACTCCTCCTGCCTGTCCTCAAGGACGTCCGTGCCAAGGGCACACTCACCCCCGACGGACGGAGGACAGGCGGACTCAGACTCAGTGACAAGACGAGCAGCGTAGTCTAGACGACAACGCGCAGCAAAGTCGACAAACTCAGTGACAAGGGCAGACGCAGCAGACGACTCGAAGGAAGGGTTAGTGACAGCAGTAGCAAGGAGACGCGTGACAGTAGGACTGGCAGCACGAAGAGAGTCCGACTCCGGGTCGGCAAGAGCAGGAAGAGAGGAAGCAGGAGGAGAAGGCAAAGGGGCACGCAGAGGAGCAGTGGACGGACGCAGTGACATCCGGTGCGTGCCAGGGACAGGAGGAGGACGCTGACGCGACCCGCGACTACTAGCGCGCTCAGTACGAACAGGCGACGCAGGACGAGACGCAGGCTCACGACGCTCAGTAAGACCTCCAGTCGGACCAGCGTAGGGAGAAGGAGCAGGCAAAGGGGAGGCAGGTTGTAGCTGTGGCTGTGAGCGGACAGGCTGTGGACCCTCTAAGGGAGGAGGAGGAGGTGCAAGACCAAGAACCTGCTGCAGGAGCGGAACGAAGTACGGTCGGGGCCGCGCGGCGACGCCAGAAACAGCAGGAACAGCACCAGCAGGCCCGTCAGGAGCACCCACTCCAGCAGCACCTCCAGCAGAACCACCAGAAGCTCCAGAACCTCCAGCAGCAGCACCAGGAGTACTGTCAGTCGGACCTCCAACCGCAGGCTCAGCGCCAACACCCTCAGCAGTATCAGCTCCAGGAGAGCTCTCAGACCCAGCAGCTCCAGCACCCACAGTACGAGCACCGCCACGACGCGTGGCAGCAGTACCCTCTGCAGCCGAAGAACCACCAGCACCAGCAGCACGCCTCCAGCGCCGGGCAAACCACTCACGCAGCTCCTGTGAGGAGAGTGGCTCCCGGCGAGACGAAGCACCCCCAGGCACAGCACCCCCAGGCTCAGCACCCCCAGGAACAGCACCCCCAGGCTCAGCACCCCCAGGCTCAGCACCCCCAGGCACAGCACCCCCAGGCACAGCACCCCCAGGAACAGCACCCCCAGGCTCAGCACCCCCAGGCACAGCACCCCCAGGCTCGACACCTCCAGGCTCAGCACCCCCAGGCACAACACCCCCAGGCTCAGCACCCCCAGACTACGCACCCCCAGGCTCAACTCCCGCAGCAGCACCAGAGTCACCAGTGACCTCGACAGGCTCAACCGCGTCTACTTGGGACACACCTGAAGGGGCAGGACCCTGAGGGGGGAGGGGGACTACCGGGGGGGGACCTGGTACCAAGAAGAGCGGGGGCGGGGGGAGGGACGGAGTGCGGTAGGGGAAGAGGCGGTAGTAGGGTACCGACTCGTCGAACGTGACGTCCTGGGAGGACAGAACACGTCGAGAGGTGGGGTGGTAGAACTGCCACCCAGGGGCGTCGGGGGGGAAACCCAGGAAGACGCAGGGAGAAGCACGAGGGGACAGCTTGTCCGCAGACAGGTCGCGAACAAACGCCCGAGATCCCCAGACCCGGAACGCCGACGCATCGCCAACCTTCCCCGTCCACAGCAGAGCTGGGGAGGTCTCCGGTCGAGAGACCCTGGGGTGGAGGTTGATCTGGTGCGCAGCGTACCTGACCGCAAACGGCCACAGAAAATGGGGAGCAGCCGCATGCATCATGGACGTACGAGCGACGTCCATGACCATGCCAATGCGGCGCTCAGCAATCCCATTCTGCTGTGGTGAGTCCGAAAGCGTGAAGGTCTGACGGATGCCTCGCACACGACAGTAGGCACTCAGGAGGGCAGAGGAGAACTCTCCGCCTCTGTCCGAGTGCAGACGCAAAACAGGGAAGTCAGAGCCAAAGCTCCTCCGAAGCTGGAGACGAGCTGCGCGGATCCAGTCGATCAACACCTCAGTGACCTCACCCTTGCTGCGCAAGGGGAAGACTGTGGTGTAACGCGAGTAGTCGTCAACCACCAGCAGGAAGTAGCGCTCCTGACCCTGGCCACGGACGCGGGCTGGGCCCCACACGTCCATGTGAAGCGTCTGCAACGGGGCCTCTGTCGGAGGAAACTGGGAGGAGTGAGGGGCAGCACGCTGGCGCCCCTCGACACAGGGGACACAGGCAGGGCCAGGGCCTGGAGGGAGGGGAGGGAGGGACCGGGGAAGACCATACACAAGGACTCGCGAGGCCATGCCTCTGAGCCGAAGCAGAGAGGGGTGGCCAAGGCGGTGGTGCCAGAGGAGGGTCTCGTGAGACAGACGACGACACGAACAGGGGGCAGACTCAGGACCAGACCTGGACGCTGCAGCAAACACCTGACCAGACGAAGGGACCCTACCAGACGCAGTACCTGGAGGAGAAGCAGTGGTCAGTGTGTACAGGCTCGACCCTGGCCGACGTGTAAACGTAGCCAGGTGGCGACCTGTATCCGCCTCCGTGCAGTGGGTCACCCGCTGACGAGCTGGGGTGAACTGGTGGACACCCGCATCCTGAAGGTCAGCACCACTCACCAAGTTCGTCGAGAACGAGGGGAGGTAGAGACCAGTCAGGGTGCCAGAGGGGGCCGCCGGATACGGGAGGACAGTGGAGAAGCGAGACAGGACAGGCCTCCCAGAGGGGTCAGCCAGGGACACCGCAACAGGCCGACTCAGCGGCGTGAGAGTGGTGCGGTCCCTAAAGAAGGAGCGAGACGCTCCAGAGTCAAGGGTGAAGGTGTGAGAGGCCGAAGCCGACACAGTACCTGAGAGGGCGGACTCACCAGTACCTGAGAGCACAGACGCACTGGCACCTAGAGCAGCAGCCTCACTAGTACCTGACGCGGCAGTACCAATGCCCGGGTCGGGCGGGAAACACCGGTAACAGTCATCCTCATCACTACCAGTCACAGCATACATAGCAGAGAGAATAGCATCAAAGTCAAGATCATAAATAGCTACACCAGCCCTAGACAGCTCTCCCCAGCGGGGGATCTCAGCGGCCTCCGGAAACTGCTGACGCCAGGCGTCGGTCAGGCGGCCAAAGCAGCGACGGGCTGTGTGGGCGCCTCCACACCTCTCCCCTGCACGGTCACCAGTGCGAAGAACGTAGGGGCAGGTACCAAGCGCACAACCGCGCTGACGCTGCAAGTACCACTCACGGAGCTGCTGAGGGCCGGGGACGGTGCGAGAGCGCTGCTGCTGCTGCGGCTGCTGCTGCTGCTGCTGCTGCTGCTGGCGCTGACCACCCCCAGAGCTGCTCCGCTGGGACGAGCCACTCCGACCCCCGCCTCCACCGCCACCCCCGCCTCCACCGCCACCCCCGTCTCCACCGCCACCTCCCCCACCAGGACCGTCGCTCCCACCGCTCCCACCGCCTCCTCCGCTACCACCTCCGCCGCCACCTCCGCCTCCACCGCCGCCACTAGTACCTCCACTCCCGCCACCACCCCCACCGCCACCCCCACTCCCCCCTCCACCCCCACCGCCTCCTCCACCGCCCCCTCTAGCTCCACCCGCTCCCTTGCCCCCCTTGCCCTTGCCAGAGCGGCGTCTGCCGCTGGGGGCAGACGCCGCGCCGACCGACTCAAAACCAGCGAGGTCGGTCGCAGCGGCAGAGGCGACAGAGGGCAGCAGGGGGGAAGGACCACACCCCTCAAAGATGGGGGTGCGAGGGTCACCCCGAGAGGCCCCTACAGCGACAATACTCTTCTCAGCCGCTAGCAGGGACTCCTCAAGGAGGTCGACAGTGAGAGTGGTGGGACAGACAGAGAGAAACTGGTCCCTAACGACACGAAGGGACTCAGGGAGACGGGTGACGAGAAAGTAGAGAGTGATGTACATGGGAGGAGGGTTCACAGCGCGGAACTCAGCAGGAAGGGCAGCACGGTAGCGGGTGTCACTAGCGCGGAGGTGGGTAACTAGGTCAGCAACAGTGGGAAAGGAAGCGAGGTCAGGGAAGAGAAACGGTAGCATGAGGCGGCTAAGGGTAGCGGAGGAAGGGGAGGAGTAGCGTGCAACTACAGCGTCGTACAAGGCCTGAGCGGTCTTGCACTGACTAAAGTGGGCACGCTCAGAGGAAGGGAGGTGGCGACGCACAGCAAGATGTGCAGCAGCATCGCGGGTCGCCCACTTGGAGCGAGCAGCAGAGTCAGCATCAGCAGGCGGGGCAGGGACAGCACCAGAGACAAAGTCAAAGAGAGAGACTTCATCTATCGCATCACACAGTAAGTACAGCTGCAGGTCTTCAATCCAGACGGCAAAGTCAATGGCCCTCCCCTCAGCGTCAAAAGAAAGAACATTGGGGGTGGCCATGGCAGCAGCTGAAAGTCTCACCGGGCTAGGAGAGTCGGGTAGGTCAGCAGCAGAGGAACACAGCGCAGGAACAGCAGCACGGCTCCTCAGGTGGCTCGGGCGGCTCGGGCTGCTGGGGCGGCTCGGGCGGCTCGGGCGGCTCGGCTGCTGGGGCGGCTCGGCTGCTGGGGCGGCTCGGGCGGCTCGGGCGGCTCGGGCGGCTCGGGCGGCTCGGCTGCTGGGGCGGCTCGGCTGCTGGGGCGGCTCGGCAGCTAGGGCGGCTCGGCTGCTAGGAGATGCAGCTGTGGGGCCGTCAGGCGCAGCGGCGGGCCGGCAGGTGCAGTGGCGGGGCCGCCGGGTGCAGGGGCGGGCCGTAGGGTGCAGCGGCGGGCCGGCAGGTGCAGCGGCGGGGCCGGCAGGGCGGGCCGCTGGGTGCAGCAGCGGGCCGTAGGGTGCAGTGGCGGGCCGGCAGGTGCAGCAGCGGGGCCTTAGGGTGCAGCGGCGGGCCGTCAGGTGAGGCGGCGGGGCCGTCAGGTGAGGTGGCGGGCCAGCAGGCGAGGCGGCGGGCCGTCAGGTGAGGCGGCGGGGCCGTCAGGTGAGGTGGCGGGCCAGTAGGTGAGGCGGCGGGCCGCCAGGTGAGGCGGCGGGGCCGTCAGGTGAGGTGGTGGGCCAGCAGGCGAGGCGGCGGGCCGTCAGGTGATGCGGCGGGCCGGCAGGTGAGGCGGCGGGCCGTCAGGTGAGGCAGCGGGCCGTCAGGTGAGGCGGCGGGCCGGCAGGTACGGCGGCGAGGCCGTTAGGTGAGGCGGCCGGGCCGGCAGATGCGGCGGCGAGGCCGGTAGGGTGCAGCGGCGGGGCCGACAGAGGTGCAGCGGCGGGGCCGGCTGCAGCGACGAGGAGGCCGCGCGACCGACGTGAGGGCGGCGCGGCGCGGCAGAGCCGAGAGGGCGGTGCGGCGCGGCCGTAAGGCCTGCGCGACGTGGGGCCCGGGCCGTGCGCGCGAAAACAAAGGGAGTCGCGCGCGCGACTCTCGGGGCGCCACAAGGGCAGCGCGACACGCACTAGGGGGGAGCGCGCCTCGGGGAGAATAGGGCGCGCTCCGGGCAGAAAAAAAATCGTGGGTGGGCCCAAAAAAAAACGGTCCTTAAGAGGGACCCGCTCTATACCATGTGAAACTGAATGAACAGGAATGGTCAACTATGAAATGAAAACAGTACAAGTACCAACCCTAATTGGGTTGTACCCCTTATGTGCTACCCCACTACAGCCTACAACATGCATAAGCTATAGTAATCTGACAGCCCGCTCCCCTTAGAGCCATCACCCCCCTTGCCGCTCGCACTGCTGCCTCCAGAACCCTCTCCACCTTTGTCTGCCTCCTTATACGCCCGCTGCTGACAGTACTTAGCAACATGACCCAGCTGTCCACACACATAGCACTTCCCCTTCAACCCTCCTTTCCCCCCCTTTGACTGGCCATCCTTAGCCCCTTTCCACTTCTCCCCTCCCCCACTAACCCCACCCCCATTCTTAGGCTGTTGCTGCTGTGCCGTAGTGGGAGGGGAAGGGGATGAAGTCTGTTGGAATTGGGGCTTACCCTTCTTGGTAAATGCTTGGTTAGCCTGGGGAAGAAACTGGTCCTTTCTTCCCTACACCACCAATGTACACTCCTCCTCGATGATGTAGCTAGCGAGGGTGTCCTCGTCCAACTCCTTGCGCACCTGCGGCAGCTTCAGCATCCTGCGTAAGAGGTTGTACTGCTACGGCAACCCCTTCACGACGTAAGTAATGTACGACACCTTCGAGTAATCTACGCCGACCATCCTCAGGTTCACTAGGATCTGCTGCGCACGGTTGCAATAGGACGTGGCAGACTCGTGGTCTCCCATCTCGAGGTTAGTGAGCGCTTGCTCTAGCTGACCTATGTACAGGTCGTCCTTCGCCATATACATGCGCATGATAAACTGCCATGCCTGAAAGCCAGCATCTACCTTGAAGCGGCACGCCTTAACGGCGATATGTACGGCTGGGGAGCAGCATCGGGATGTTGAGTTGAGGAGAGAATGATGTGCACTATGAAATGAAACAAGTACAAGTACCAACCCTAATTGGGTTGTACCCCATATGAGCTACCCCACTAAAGCCTACAATACATGCATCAGCTAAATATAATCTGACACACCCCCATAGGCAAAGTGGGGGAGAGCAAGGGGTCACAAGACCAGTCAAGCAAGACAAGCAAAGCAAGCTCAGGGTGGATCTCAAGGATACCACACAAATTCCGAGCACAAGGTCAAGGCCACAAGGCCAGTTCACATGCAGCAGAGCATATATATATAACAGTGCTAAACAAGCAAGAGCAAGGATATATATATGCAGCAGTACAAGCAAGGTCAAGAGGTAAGCAAGTGAGGCCCAGTGGGCACAAGACCTAGCAGAGTGCAAAAGCGCTGATGGTCACGAGGCGGAAGTGCCTTGGTGAACACATCAGCAGTGTTGGCCTCAGTGGCCACAAAACGCAGGCGAAGCTGACCACGCTGCTGCAGCTCTCGAGCAAGGAAGTAGCGCAAAGCAATGTGCTTCGTCCTGTGCTCCAGTCTGTGCTCCTGACACAAGGCAATGGTTGCCTTGTTGTCGACGTACAGCACTTGAGGAGAACGAGGCCGCTCTCCAAGGTCAGTCAGCAGGTAGGTGAGCCAGCGCAGCTCCTGGGCAGCCATGGCCGTGGCGTAGATCTCAGCCTCACAACTGGAGCTGAGAACCGAAGAAGAGCGAGTAGAGCGCCAAGAAACAGAGCCAGAGCCAAGACTGAAGGTGTAACCCTGAAACGACCTCTGAGTAGCCTGGTCGTCAGCCCAAGAAGCGTCTGAGTGCCCAAAGAGCACAGGCCGCTCACGCCCTCCAAGCACTAGCCCCATGCCCGGCGTACTGCAGAAGTAGCGCAACACCCTCTTAGCTGCATCCATGTGCTCCTTCCGGTGACGGCCGGGAGCGACATAGTGTGCTAAGATGCTGAGAGGGTATGCGAGCTCAGGTCGAGTGCAGGTCATCAGGTACATGAGGCAGCCCACAAGCTCTGGATACGGACCACTCGACTCTACGGACTCATCCGAAGGCAGAGCTGAGAGCGAGTGTCCCGTAGGCAGAGGAGTGGACTGAGGCGAGGAGTACGTGAAGCCGAAGCGCTGAAGGACCTGCTGCACCATGTGTGACTGAGTCAGGGTAATGGTGCGGCGTGCTCTGTCCCGGGTGATCCGCAAGCCAAGATAGCTTGTCAGTTCACCCAGGTCTGTGCACGTGTGTCTCTTCTGCAGCTCGGACTTCACGTGGGCGAGTGCGGCAGTGTCCGCAGTGGCAAAGACCAAGTCATCGACGTACACGAGGATGTAGAACGGCGGCAGCAAGGTGTCGGTGCGCAGAAACAGCGACGGGTCAGCAGTGGAAGGAGCAAACCCAAGAGCCGCAAGTGTAGTCCTCAGTGTGTCGTGCCACTCGCGCGGCGCCTGGCGGAGACCGTAGACTGGCCGCCGGAGGCTCCACTGGGTACCAGGAGGGAACCACCCAGTGAAACCAGGAGGGCGGCGCAGCCAGATCTCCTCGTGCAGGCTGCCCTGCAAGAAAGCAGTGCTGAAGTCAAGAGAGTGTAGCTCGTAGTCACGCTGAGCAGCGACGTGTAGCAGAACCCGAAGAGTGGTCATCTTCGGGGTCGGGGAGAAAGTCTGAAAGAAGTCAACTCCCTGTCGCTGACTGAAGCCACGAGCCACGTACCGCGCCTTGAAGACAGGCGGAGAACCTGGTGGCCGCTTCACCCTGAAAATCCACATGCCACTGACAATGTTCGCCCCAGGAGGGGGAACAGCGTCAACGTAGGTGCCTGTGGACTTCCAGGAAGCCATCTCTGCGTCCATGGCTGACTGCCACTGAGAGGAGTAGGGACCGGCCATCGCCTCTGCGTAAGAGCGTGGGGTCGGGATGTCTAGAGCATCCGGGTCTCCCTCAGGGGCAACAAGCATGGACACGAGATGGGGCAAAGCGGCGTCAAAGCACTGGAACTCCTCCTGCCTGTCCTCAAGGACGTCCGTGCCAAGAGCACAGTCACCCCTGACGGACGGAGGACAGGCAGACGCAGACGCAGCAGACGCAGACTCAGCAGACTCAGCAACAAGACTGGCAGCGTAGTCTAAACGACACGCAGCAGCAAAGTCGACCAGCTCCGCAACTAGGGCAGACGCAGCAGCGGACTCAAAGGAAGGGTCAGTGACAAGAGAAGCAAGAAGACGCGTGACAGTAGGACTGGCAGCACGGCGAGAGTCTGACTCCGGGTCGGCAAGAGAAGGAAGAGAAGACTTAGGAGGAGAAGGCAAAGGGGCACGCAGAGGAGCAGTGGACGGACGCAGAGACATCTGGTGTGTGCCAGGGACAGGAGGAGGACGCTGACGCGAACCGCGACCACTAGGGCGAGCAGCTCGTACTGGCGACGCAGGGCGGGACGCAGGCTCACGACGCTCAGCAAGACCTCCAGTAGGATCAGTGTAGGGAGAAGGAGAAGGCAGGGGAGAGGCGGGCTGTAACTGGGTCTGCGTCGGGACAGGCCGTGGACACTCTACGGGAGGAGAAGGACCAGTGGAAGGCGGGAGACCAAGAACCTGCTGGAGGAGCGGAACGAAGTACGGCCGAGGCCGCGCAGCACCGCCAGAGACAGCAGGGACAGCACCAACACCTCCAGAGGCAGCACCAGCACCAGTAGTAGCTCCAACTCCAGCACCTCCAGCAGCGCCAGAAGTACCCTCAGCAGGACCGACAGTCGTAGTCTCAGCGCCAGCACCCGCAGCAGCTCCAGCTCCAGAGGCACCCCCGGGCCCGGCAGCTCCAGTACTCTCAGTACGAGCACCTCTGGGACCCGTGGTACCAGCTCCCTCAGCAGCAACAAAACCTCCAGCACCCGCAGCACCCCCAGCTCCAGCAGCTCGCCTCCAGCGCCGGGCAAACCACTCACGCAGCTCCAGAGGAGAGAGAGGGTCGCGGCTCGAACCACCCGGAAGAGAAGCAGCAGGCGCAGCACTCCCAGACGCAGTACCCCCAGGCTCAGCACCCCCAGGCTCAGCACCCCCAGGCTCAGCACCCCCAGGCTCAGCACCCCCAGGCTCAGCACCCCCAGGCTCAGCACCCCCAGGCTCAGCACCCCTAGGCTCAGCACCCCTAGGCTCAGCACCCCCAGGCTCAGCACCCCCAGTCTCAGCACCCCCAGGCTCAGCACCCGCAGCAGCACCAGAGTCACCAGTGACCTCGACAGGCTCGACCGCGTCTACCTGAGACACACCTGAAGGGGCAGGACCCTGAGGGGGGAGGGGGTCTACCGGGGGGGGACCTGGGACCAGGAAGAGGGGCGGTGGGGGAAGGGAGGGAGTGCGGTAGGGGAAGAGCCGGTAGAAGGGAACCGACTCGTCGAACGTGACGTCCTGGGAGGACAGAACACGACGAGAGGTGGGGTGGTAAAACTGCCACCCAGGTGCGTCAGGGGGGAAACCCAGGAAGACGCAAGGAGCAGCACGAGGGGACAGCTTGTCCGCAGACAAGTCGCGGACAAACGCCCGAGATCCCCAGACACGGAACGCCGACGCATCGCCAACCTTCCCCGTCCACAGCAAAGCTGGGGAGGTCTCCGGTCTGGAGACCCTGGGCTGAAGGTTGATCTGATGCGCCGCGTACCTACCGCAAACGGCCACAGAAAATGGGGGGCAGCCGCATGCACCATGGACGTACGGGCGACGTCCATGACAATGCCGATGCGGCGCTCAGCAATCCCATTCTGCTGTGGAGAGTCCGGAAGCGTGAAGGTCTGGCGGATGCCTCGTGCACGACAGTAGGCTCGCAGAAGGCCGGAGGAGAACTCTCCGCCTCTGTTCGAGTGCAGACGCAAAACAGGAAAGACCGAGCCGAAGCTCCGCCTGAGTTGGAGACGAGCTGCGCGGATCCAGTCGATCAACACCTCAGTGACCTCACCCTTGCTGCGCAAGGGGAAGACGGAGGTATAACGCGAGTAGTCGTCTACCACCAGCAGGAAGTAGCGCTCGTGACCCTGTCCACGGACGCGGGCTGGGCCCCACAAGTCCATGTGAAGCGTCTGCATCGGGGCCTCCGTCGGAGGAAAGGTGGAGGAGTGAGGGGTAGCCCGCAGGCGACCCTCGACACAGGGGACACAGGGAGGGCCAGGCCCCGGAGGAAGGGGAGGGAGGGACCGGGGAAGACCAGAGACAAGAAGGCGAGAGGCCATGCCCCGGAGACGGGGCAGGGAGGGGTGACCCATCCTGTGGTGCCAGAGGAGGGTCTCGTGGGACAGGAGGCGACACGAGCAGGGAGCAGACTCCGGACTAGACCTGGACGCTGCAGCAAACACCTGACCCGACGCAGCTACCTGACAAGACGCAGGAGGAGGAGACGGAACAGTGAGGGTGTACAGGCTCGACCCCAGCCCACGTGTGAACGTGGTCAAGTGTCGACCTGTGTCCGCGTCCGTGCAGTGGGTGTCTCGTCGGCGTGCAGGGGTGAACTGGTCAACCCCTGCATCCTGGAGGTCAGCACCCGCCACCAAGTTCGTAGAGAACGAGGGGAGGTAGAGACCGGACAGGGAGCCAGACGGGACCGCAGGGCACGGAAGGACGGTGGAGTAGCGAGCCAGAACAGGACCCCCAGAGGGGTCCGCCATGGAGACTGCCACAGGCCGACTAAGCGGCGTGAGTGTGGTGCGGTCTCGAAAGAAGGAGCGAGAAGCTCCTGAGTCAAGATTGAAGGTGAGAGAGGGCGGGGCCGACGCTGTACCTGAGAGAGCAGACTCACCAGCACCTGGGGACACAGACTCACTGGCACCTAGAGCAGCAGCCGCAACAGCACCTAGCGCAGCAGTCTCAACAGCACCTGGAGTAGCAGCCTCAACAGCACCTGGAGCCGCAGTACCAATGCCCGGGTCGGTCGGGAAACACCGGTAACAGTCACCCTCCTCACTAATAGTCACAGCATACATGGCACGAAGAATAGCATCAAAGTCAAGATCAAAGATAGCTACTCCTGCCCTAGACAGCTGGTCCCAGCGAGGGATCTCACAGGCGTCAGGAAACTGGCGGCGCCTAGCGTCAGTGAGGCGACCGAAGCAGCGCTGGGCGGAGTGTGGACCACCACACTGCTCACCCGCACGGTCACCAGTGCGCAGGACGTAGGTGCACGGACCAGGACCCCCACCCCTCTGACGTGCAGCGTACCACTCACGAAGCTGCTGCGGGGAGAGGGTCTCCTGACCACGCTGCTGCTGCTGGCGCTGACCACCACCGGAGCCACTCCTCCGCGACGAGCCACGACCGCCGCCGCCCCCTCCGCCGCCTCCTCCGCCGCCGCCGCCACCACCTCCACCGCCACCGCCACCCCCACCGTCGCCGCCGCCACCACCGCCTCCGCCTCCACCCCCACCACCACCTCCACTGCCGCCCCCGCCTCCACTGCCGCCGCTGACACCTCCACTCCCGCCGCCACTCCCGCTACCACCCTCACCCCCTCCGCTGCCTCCACCGCCACCTCCACCGCCCCCGCCGCCTCCCCCACCGCCCCTGCCCCCCTTGCTCTTGCCAGAGCGACGTCTCCCACTGGGGGCAGACGCCGCACCGACCGACTCAAAACCAACAAGGTCGGCCGTGGCAGCAGAGGCGACAGAGGGCAGGAGGGGGGAGGGGGAACACCCCTCAAAGATGGGGGTGCGCGGGTCACCACGAGAGGCCCCTACAGCGAGAATGCTCTTCTCGGCTGCTAGGAGGGACTTCTCGAGGAGCTCGACAGTGAGAGTGGTGGGGCAGACTGCGAGTAGGTCGTCCCTGACTCCGCGAAGGGAGTCAGGGAGGCGGGTGACAATGTAGTAGAGAGTGAAGTACTGGGGGGGGGGGGTTCTTGGCGCAGAACTCAGCAGGAAGCGCAGCGCGGAAGCGAGCGTCACTAGTGCGCAGGTGGGTAATGAGGTCGGCTACTGTGGCAAAAGCAGGAAGGTCAGGAAAGAGGTACGGTAGCATGAGGCGGCTCAGTGCAGCAGTGGCAGGGGTGGAGTAGCGTGCAATAACGGCGTCGTACAAGGTCTGAGCACTCTTGTACGACCCAAAGTGCGCACGCTCAGCGGGAGGAAGGTGGCGACGCACAGCAAGACGTGCAGCAGCATCGCGTGTGGCCCACACTGAGCGAACAGTGGAGTCCTCAGTAGCACCAGGGGCGGGAGAGGCACCAGAAGTGAGATCAAAGAGAGAGAGAGTCCGTCAGCTCTGTCGCACTGTAGGAAAAGCAGTAGGTCGTCTACCCACACGTCAAAGTCGATGGCTCTGCCCTCAGCGTCAAAGGTGAGGACACTGGGGGTAGCCATGACAGCAGTAGCGAGAGGGCAGTGCGCAGAGTAAAGCTCAGTGCTCACTAGACAGGGCAGTGCAGGGAGGGCTCGGGCGGCTCGGGCGGCTCGGGCGGCTCGACTGCTGGGCGGCTCGGGCCACTCGGCGGCTCGGGCGCCTCGGGCGGCTCGGCTGCTGGGGCGGTCCGGCTGGTGGGGCGGCACGGCTACAGGGGCGGCTCGGCTGCTACGGCGGCTCGGCTGCTGGGGTGGCGGGGCTGGGAGGTGCAGCCGCGGGAACGTCAGGTGCAGCGGCGGGGCCGTCAGGTGCAGTAGCGGGCCGGCAGGTGCAGCGGCGGGCCAGCAGAGGGGACGGCGGGGCCGCAAGGTGCAGCGGCGGGCCGGCAGGTGCAGCGGCGGGGCCGTCAGGTGCAGCGGCGGGCCGGCAGGTGCAGCGGCGGGGCCGGAAGGTGCAGCGGCGGGTCGGCAGGTGCAGCGGCGGGGCCGTCAGGTGCAGCGGCGGGCCGGCAGGTGCAGCGGCGGGGCCGTAAGGTGCAGCGGCGGGGCCGGCAGGTGCAGCGGCGGGCGAGCAGGTGTAGCGGCGGGCCGGCAGGTGCAGCGGCGAGGCCGTCAGGTGCGGTGGCGGGCCGGCAGGTGCAGCGGCGGGCCAGCAGAGGGAACGGCGGGGCCGTAAGGTGCAGCGGCGGGGCCGGCAGAGCAAGCGGCGGGGCCGCGTCGTAGCGGACGGCGAGGCCGCGCCTGAGCAGGCGGCGGGGCCGCGTCGTAGCGGGCGGCGGGGCCGCGGCTGAGTAGGCGGCGGGGCCGCGTCAAAGCAGGCGGCGGGGCCGCGTTAGAGAGAGCAGCGGGGCCGCGAGGGAAGGGCGACACGGAGGATCGCTCGAGCGAGAGAAAAAAAGTTGGCGCGCCTCGGGGCGCGCTTCGGTGGGCCCTAGGCGAAGTTCCCACAGGGAACCCGCTCTATACCATGTTGAGTTGAGGAGAGAATGATGTGCACTATGAAATGAAACAAGTACAAGTACCAACCCTAATTGGGTTGTACCCCATATGAGCTACCCCACTAAAGCCTACAATACATGCATCAGCTAAATATAATCTGACACGGGAAATGGTGGTGAATGTCAGCAACTGCATTGCGCGAAACTGAAAGAGATGCACTATTGCCTGCGTTGGTGGAATGGGGGTGGTACCATCTATGAATCGCTTTATAGCTGAGCGATCGCAAGCTGCGGCTCGATCGATTCTGTCCACGTCGACAGGTCGTGGCGTCCTTCTAACGGCCTAGGGACGACGAACTTGTCTGGAGTGAATTTGAAGTAGCCATAGTTGGGGCTATTCCCTCGTGCCTCGACAACGATCCAATCGGGGTAACGCCCGGCATAGCCTCACTATCGTACTCCTCCGTATTCCCTCCTCCACCAACGCTCCGCCGTCCTACATTCGCATGCTCTCGTGACGCTGCCGCACGATGAGCACGTTCTTGTACACCATCGACGCTAGTCGTACTAAACTCAGTCAGTCCTCGCAAGACCCCACGCGACATCAACCCATCAAGCTCCTCGTCATCGCTATTTCCGCCATCGGCAGCCATACCCTACGCACTAGTACCTCCCGCGGCTTGCTCAACATTCTCTACATGTGACGAGGGATTATCGCGACGCCGACGAGCGCGTAATCCCTCCTTCATGAGCTCGTACTCGATATCACTAAGCTTACCACAAGAATGACGGGCTACGAGATCCTCCTCTAATGCGCAAATATTGCCAGCCTCAACGTCCGCCTCCTCCGTACTCATCCTCTACGACGTCTCTATAAGGTACCACAAATTAAAATAAATTGTCCCTTCCTTAAATCCCTCGTCTTGGGGTCACCTCACAAGGGTCCTCAGACGAGTGATAATGAAATACCAAACACCTTATCCTTGGGTCCAAGAGCGTAACTGGAGGGAAATTAAGAGAGGTTCAACTTAAATCAATGAGTGCCCTTCACTAACGCTGCATGCTAAGGCGAGTATACGAACGAACGTCGACGGAAAGCTATGCGTGTTTGTTCCACGCTCACCGCACCATGAAGGAATATATTAGAGAGCGTAGCGATAGCGAGAGAGTTTCTGCTATGAGAACAGTGTTGCGCTAGCAACTCAGTAGCGTTTCAGTAACGTTCGTCTCCAAGGACTAAATGAGATTTCAAGAAGCTTTTGGGCCAAGTAGAATTGTGATATGCACTATGAATACAAAAGCAAACACACAAGATAGATATAGGCTACGGGAAGGATTTAGTAGCCATAGGTTTAGTAGCTAAGTGATCGAGTTCGAGGGTAAGGAGAAGTGTCGAGAAAGTTGAGAGGGGGGGAGCAGGTTCACTATAGCATAAGAGTACATATAGCAAACAGAGCATGCAAGGTGCACCACCAACTAGAAAGTAATATGACTACAGTATTCTAAACTACACGCAGTTATAGAACAATATATAGAATTATATATTAGTCTGACAGGTACCACAAATTAAAATAAATTGTCCCTTCCTTAAATCCCTTGTCTCGGGGTCACCTCACAAGGGTCCTCAAACGACTGGTAATGAAATACCAAACGCCCTATCCTTGGGTCCAAGAGCGTAACTGGAGGGAAATTAAGAGAGGTTCAACTTAAATCAATGAGCGCCCTTCAGTAACGCCGCACGCTAAGGCGAGTATACAAACGAACGTCGACGGAAAGCTATGCGTGTTTGTTCCACGCTCACCGCACCATGAAGGAATATATTAAAGAGCGTAGCGATAGCGAGAGAGTTTCTGCTATGAGAACGGTGTTGCGCCAGCAACTCGGTAGCGTTTCAGTAACGTTCGTCTCCAAGGACTAAATGAGATTTCAAGAAGCATTTGGGCCAAGTAGAATTGTAATATGTACTATGAATACAAAAGCAAACACACAAGATAGATATAGGCTACGGGAAGGATTCACAAAGCTGGCGTGGCACTGCGGAGTAACCCAACCCCACAAAAGTGGTGTGTGGGTGAGCGAACGCGCCTCGTCAACTTCCCAACCCAACTCAGCAGGGAAGTCAATGCCGAGCTCGCCGATTCTCCTAGCACAACTAGAAATGGCTAGACTCACAAAGAACTACCCATAACTCCCAAGACAACCACGCATTTCCCAAGAAGCATACCTACGACTTCCCTAAGCTAGCCCCACCCCAGCGATGACTTTATTAGAGTTGCCGTAGTCGCTCGTCGTCAACACGCAACCATCGCGTAGTCATAGGGTCAGTGTTGGGTAGCTTGTAGTCTTGGTCGTAAACCTGCCAAGTCAAGCATATCGTGAGGGCCTTTGCTGTCGTAGGGCCCTCAAACACCCCTATAGGCGAAGTGGGGGATAACACACACAACAAGCGATCATAAGACCAGTAAAGAGAAGAAACAAAGCAAAGCAAGCTCAGGGTGGATCTCAAGATCACCACGCATTCCGAGCACAAGCAAGCGGCCGCAAGTCCAGTTCCCATGCTGTTTTATAATAGAGCAAGCAGTACAATGATTACAACCTAGCAAAAAATACCACGCAGTTTTGTATATCAAACTACAAGACAAGATCAAGAGACAAACAGTGTTGGCCCGTGTGACCACGTACGAAGGCAAAGTTGGTAACACTGCTGCAACACGCGCACGGCAAAGGAACGAAGTGCAAAGTGTTACGTTCTGCTTGTCAAAGAGTCTAGGCAAGAATCAGAAACAGGAAAGAGGATTTTCACTAGCAGGCAGTTGAGTACATATAGCAAACCCTAATTCGGGCTGTACTCGCTATAGAGTACCCCACATCAGGCTAGACAAACAACACATTCTGTTACTGCTCGCTAGTCTGACCAAGTAGCGCGTCACCCTCCTAGCAGCCCGCCGATGTGCATGGTGGGGTCTTGCGGCCGCAACGTAGTGAGTCCGAATGCTGAGAGGGTATGGCGGGTACTCCAGCTCAAACTGCCTGTCCTCAAGGATGTCACAACGAAGGGCAAGCTCACCCCCAACGGATGGAGGACACGAAGAGGCAGAAACGAGACCAGCAAGGTAGGAACAGCGGTAAGTAGTGGCAAAGCCATTGAGCTCAACTACTAAGGCAGAAGCAGCAGCAGTCAAAGAAGCAGTTGCGGTCACAAGCGCGGCTAGACAGCAAGGATACTCGGGCGAGCAGCATGAGCAAGGTCAGACACAGGGTCAGGAACAGCATGAAGAGAAGACGGGGGAGGTAATGGCAGGACAACAAGCTCCCGAGCAACACGAGAGGGAGCAGCGGAGGCAGGACAAGACACAGGTACCCGACGATCAGTCAGGAAGACGGGCGACGGGGAGTATGAAGCAGGTGCAGTCAGGGGGGAGTCAAGCGGCGAAAACAACAGAGGAGGAGCAGATGCAGTGGTCGTCGGCTCAGCAGAGGCAGTCGGGCGTCTGGGAAGGTGGTGAAGTGTCGACTCAGATAGCGACGACGACGGCTGCTCCAAGAAGATAGGCCGCCGCGGCAGTGACTGCGACGCATCCCCAGACCCAGCACCTCTTGCACAAACACCAAAACCGCCAATCTCAGGAACACCTCCAGCGCCAGCACTAGCACCTCCAGCGCCAGTACCAGTACCTCCAAGTCCACCGAGGATTCCTAGCACTCCCAGAGTCAGCACCCCCAGAAACAGCACCCTCAGAACCAGCACCCCCAGAACCAGCACCCCAAGAGCCACCACCCCCAACAACATCTGGGCCCCCGAAGTCTACAGCGACAGGCTGCAGAGGAGGCGAGAACGTCCGAGGCGGAAAACCCGGAGGTGTCTCCAAGCGCGGCGAGCGGCGATAGGTCGCTGTGTCGGCAACAGCAGGGTCACCACCCTAAGTCGAGCCAGTGGAGTCAGAAGGGACTACAAGGTACGAGAGAACAGGGGAGGGGTGCGCATGGACTAGTCCAGAGGTGGGGTCAGCCAGCGTGACAGGGACCGAGAGCAACGACACACGAAGACTCTAACTGTTGTTGCCCACCCTCGCCACTCTCGCCACAAACACCCTCTTCAGCTACATAGGCGAGGTCTCACAGCGTAGGGAAGGTAAGACGCAGCTCAAGACAGCCTAGGGTGGCAGGTTGGGGAGGAGCAGCGCCTAACCAAAGTGGTATATAAAGCAAGGGCCGACAGCTCCTGGCGAAAGTTAGCTTTCTAGTCGAGCGAGAGGTGAGCGCGGACCCAAGTTTGGCGGCGGCGTCGCGCGCCATCCACTGCTTGTAGGCAACGTGAGCTACGCGGTGTTGCGTCCGCACCTCCTCCCCAGCGTCAGCAGCAGGCTCAGCAAGAGCCTCGGGGACTGGAAGGGATCCAGACCTCTGCTCAAACAGGGAGGCATTGTCCTGAATGACACTATGGAGGTACTACTGCATACCATGTAGCTAGGACACAAATTGTTGGGGTGCCCCTCTGTGTCTAAGGCTAGCACAGCGGGAGTCGCCATAGCAGCGGTAACCGCACTAGCAGTAGCAAGGGCAGTAGCAGCAAAGGCGGTAGTCGCGGCGAATGTACCACTAGCAGCGCTCAGGGCAAGGCGGCGCTAGCTCAGGACAGGGCAGCGCGGGGCAGCATACGCAGGTGGCAGCAGCACCTAGGGCGGTCGCAACAGGCGGCAGCAGCACCTAGGGCGGCTGCAACAGGCGGCAGCACATAGGGGGACAACACCTAGGGCAGCAGCAGGCGGCATCACCTAGGGCGGCTGCAGCAGCACCTAGGGCGGGGCAGAGCGCGCTGGGCACAAGTTGGGCAGGCGCTCAAGGTAGGGCAAGGTAGTCGCGCGCGGGCAGCGCACGGTGCAGGGCGGCGTGCGGGCGGGAGCTGCAGCAGCAGCACTTGCGTGCGGGCAGGGCAGGCACAGGCAGCACTCGCGTGCGGGCATAGCAGGGCAGGGCAGGGGCTCGCGGCCGCTGGGCAGTGGGGCGCGCACGGGCACAGGGCAGCGGGCTCTTGCGGGCGCTGGGCAGCGGGGCACGCGCTGGCGTTTGACAGCGGGGCGCGCGCCGGCGCTGGGCAGCGGGGCGCGCGATGGCGCTGGGCAGCAGGGCATACGTTGGCACGGGGCAGCGGGGCACGCGCGGGCGCTGGGCAGCGGGGCACGCGCGGGCACGGGGCAGCGGGACATGCGCGGGCGCTAGGCAGCGGGGCGCGCGCTGGTGCTGGGCAGCAGGGCACGCGCGGGCACGGGGCAGCGGGACACGCGCGGGCGCTGGGCAGGGGGGCGCGCGGGCGCTAGGCAGCGGGACGCGCGGGTACGGGGGAGCAGGGCGCGCAAGGCAGCAGGGCGTACGGGGCACACGGGGCAGGAGAAAGCACGCGCGCGGCGAGTAGGGCAGCACAGGCAGTAGCACAGCACGTGCGGCAGCAGGGCAACGCAGGGCAGCGCGGAGCAGCGCGACCGCGCGGGGCAACGAACGCGCGCGGCGAGCAGGGCAGCGCACGACAGCAGCAGCTCCTGTGGCAGGAGTGACGGTGTGCCCTAAAAAAAAAAAAAACAAAAAACAAAAAAACAAAAAACAAAAAAACGGTCCTAGATCAGGACCTGCTCTGGAACCATGTCAGAATCAAAGGAGCGGAATGAGGTGCACTAGCATGAGTGAGGAGTACAAGTAGTGCTAGCCCTAGTGGGTTGTAGAGTCCACCCCACTACAGCCTACACAACATGTAATTTTTTTTTACAATTTTGTCAATACACAGCAAACGAAAGAATCTCATAGAAGAGACCCAAGGGAGCAGGGAGCAACCCATACCCAGCTCATCAGGCGAATAGGCCCAAATGACCAGCTAAAAATGAGTCTCTTGCAGCCAAAATGTGTCCCATGCTCCGATGTAACCCAAATTCGGAGTCTGCAGCACCCCACATGCCCCCCAATCTTTGAAAATCGTTTCAGAATCACACAAAACCCCACTTCGTTTTCTATTTTAGTGCGTCTAATCCCTGGCCAAGGGGAGACGGCTGAGCCGGGAGCAGCGTCACATGGACCGTCTGCTTCTTCTGACGCGGCTATCTTCCCTCCGCATCCAATGGCGATTGTTCGTTTCCACGGGTCGAAGGGCGCCGTGCCTCGGCCGTACAGGGTGGCCACATGCATGTCTTTTGCAAAGTGCTTGGAGGGTGGCCACGGTGCGGGTGTATGGCGGCATGCATGAGTACAAGGCGTCTGTTGGGAGTCTTCCATTTCGACTCAAGTGAGTGCGGCATGTTCCAGCCAAGTTACATGGATGCTTGTGACGCGCTTGTGCTTGCTTCTTCCCTTCACCTCCCCGCTCCCATCCTCCCAGATTGAGACTGAGTATGAAAGCCAGGGAGTGGGTGGCAGCGGGGGGGAGCCGATGTGAAAGCAGGCGGGGGAGCCAGCAGCAGCAGTCCCCATACTAATGCTTATACCCATTGCTTATTCTCCTTACCTCCCCCCTCCTCCCTCCAGAGTGAGCACGAAGGTCAGGAAGGGATGAAGGTGCTGGGAATTTGGGAGTGAAAACAAGGGGGAAACAGATGCGGGATAAGCATAATAGGGGCTATAGCCTCGTGCCTTCTCCCAATCTACTGATTCTCACCTCCCCTCCCCATCTCCCCAATCCCGTTCTCCCAAGGTGAGCATGAAAGTCAGGGAGGTGGTGGCAGCACTTAGGGAGGTGGGTGTGAAACCAAGGGGGAGCAGCAGTGGGGGGGCATCACACTTATGCCCTCCTCTCCTCCCATCTCCCACTCCTCATACACTCCCCCTCCCCTTCTCTCAAAGTCAACATGAAATCCAGGGGTGGTGGTGATGCTGGGAGAGTGAAGGGGAGCATAACTGGTTCAGCTTCCTCCCATCTTCCACACCCTCAACTCCTCATCTCCTCAACCATCGCCCAGGTTGAGCATGGAAGCCAAAGAGGTGGTGGCGGCACCGGGGGAGCCGGGTTGAAAGCGGGAAGGGGGGCAGCAGCAGCGTGGCCCAACAACCATCATGCCCCATCTAGCACTTCTCCTCTCCTCTCCCCTCCTCCCTTACCCTTCTCTCAGGGTGAGCATGAAAGCCAAGGAGGTGGTGGCGGCGCTAGGGGAACCAGATGTCAAATGTTGATATTTGTGATAGGCTATAGTGAGGTGCTCTGTAGTGAGTACAACTCAGTTAGGGTTTGCTATTTGTATCACCCACATTCCTAGTCTCATCATTCCGTTGCATTCTATTTTTGAGACCAGATGTGAAAGCAGGGAAGGACAGCAGCGGGGCAGTGACGTTGATCTACTCTCAGCTGAAGCTGGCACTGCAGCGAGACATTGGGCTGCAGGTCAAGTTTGTGGGGCGCAGCTGGGAGGATGAAGACAATGCTATCGGCCGCATCATGAATGTTAAAATCTAGCAGCAGGAATGAATCAACTATGAAACAGTTGGGTACAAGTATGAAACCCTAAAAGGGGCTGTACCCCATATTAGCTACCCCACTAAAGCCTACACATATATAAAATGCATATACTTTGACACACCCCCATAGGCAAAGTGGGGGAGAACAAGGGGTCACAAGACCAGTCAAGAGAAGCAAAGCAAGCTCGGGGTGGATCACAACGTCACCACACACACTGAGCGCAAGCAAATGGCCACAAGGCCAGTTCACATGCAGAGGTATATATGCAACATCAACAGCACAGTGATCTCTACCTAGTAGAGCAAGCATGCAGGTGTGAGAGGACGTCCCCGTTATAATATTTTCTCACTATTATATTTTTCCGTTATCCTATTCTCCCTTTTCTCCTCTTTATTTTGGTCTTTATCTCATCTCAATCGGCCTACTATTCTATTTTCTAGAGCCTTCTATTTATTTCTCTTATTTTCTACTTTTCCCACCGACATACCTATTATACGGCACCGACAGCGCCGACAGTGGTGGATACGGTGTAATCTGGGCGTAATCCCAAGTGCCAATAGACTTGCGTGCTTATGCGCACTTGTGATTGTAGTATCGGGAAGGATGTGTTCTCGAAGGTTCGTTTTATCTCGTTTATCCTTGTACTTTCCGAGTATAAATAGGCCTTGTATTCAGTTTTAGTGACAAGTTTCGATTGAGAATTCGATCCTGTGACACTTGGTAATCAGAGCCGTTCTCACTCGACGACTCTCGGCTAAGCAGCGGTCGCGGAAAAAATCGCCTCGAAAAACCGCCGGGGGCGACCAATTCGACGCCGATTTCTGGTAAGCACAAGTTCCGCGCTTTTCGAATTAACCCCCTCGCGTGGTTTCTGAACAGGATGGTTTCACCGGAGACCAACGACGTTACGCAGCAGCTCTTCGCGCAAATCGCCAAGATGGAAGCGGAGATGCGAGCGATGACTGAACGGTCGCGATTGGAGAACGAGCAGATGCGAAACGAACTGGAGCGCGTTACGCAACTCCTCTCGACTATGAACATTCCTGCTTCGACGACTTCGCAGCAGTCGCAGCGTCAGTTCGAGGTTCCGAAACTACGCTCGCCGGAATCGTTCGACCCTAGCGATCGAAAATCCGACGTCAGGCGGTGGCTCGCGACGATGGAAATTTATTTCGCGGCGATCGGATGGTCGACGACGGAGTACGACGGCGAGAAAATTCGTCTCGCGACAACGTTGATGCGCGGTCCAGCTCTCGAGTGGCTCGGAAGCAACAGTAGCATTTTCCAGGGCGAAGCCACGTGGCAGCAGTTCCGGGCAGGCCTTCTCAAACGTTTTGAGCCGATTAATTCCACTTATATTGCGCGCGAAAAATTACATCACCATAGGCAATACGGAAGTGTCGCGCAATACACGCAGCAGATGGAGGAATTTTATAATCACATTCCCGACATTACCGAGGGCGAAAAAATTCAGTCCTACATCGCGGGGCTGAAAACCGACATTCGGCGCCAGGTTGCAGCAGCGAATTGCAGCAGCTACAGCGAAATCGTATCGGCCGCGGAGCGTTTTGACTTGGTCAACTCCGGGACACGACGACCCCACGTCGTCGGATCACGACAAGGGGGGCGCTCGGCTTCAACCACGTTTGAAAAAATATGAACGAGAATGAAATGACTATGAACGAAGTGAGTACAAATAGGAAACCCTAATAGGGTTGTACCCCCTATGGGATACCCCACTATAGCCTACACAATAGTATAAGCTATATAGTTCTGACACACCCCCATAGGCAAAGTGGGGGAGAACAAGGGGTCACAAGACCAGTCAAGCAAAGCAAAGCAAAGTAAGCTCAGGGTGAATCACAAAGTCACCACACATTCCGAGCACAAGTTCAAGGCCACAAGGCCAGTTCACATGCAAGATCATATATAGAGATATACAAGAGTCAAGCAAGCAAGAGCAAGAGTATATATAGACGAAGGTACAAGCAAGGTCAAGAGGAGAGCAAGTGAGGCAAGACAGGCACAAGACCCAACTGCGTGCA
The DNA here is from genome assembly GCA_948144175.1 of Closterium sp. NIES-65. NCBI lineage: Eukaryota > Viridiplantae > Streptophyta > Zygnematophyceae > Desmidiales > Closteriaceae > Closterium > Closterium sp. NIES-65. The sequence continues at coordinate 65,259 of CANXME010000194.1, read as the reverse complement.
ACAACGCTGATGATCACAAGGCGCAAGTGCCTTGGTGAAGACATCAGCAGTGTTGGCCTCAGAGGCCACGTACGCAAGTCGCAACTGTCCACGCTGCTGTAGCTCACGAGCAAGAAAGTAGCGGAGAGCAATGTGCTTCGTTCTGTGCTCCAGTCGCTGCTCTCGACACAAGGCCAGCATGGCCTTGTTGTCTACGTACAGGACTGGAGGAGAACGAGGCTGCTCTCCAAGGTCGGTCAGTAGGTCGGTGAGCCAGCGTAACTCCTGTGCAGCCATAGCCCCAGCGTAGATCTCAGCCTCACAACTCGAGCCGAGAACAGAAGACGAGCGGGTAGCCCGCCACGAGACAGAACCGGAACCAAGGCTGAAGGTGTAACCCTGTGACGACCGCTGTGTAGCCTGGTCGTCAGCCCAAGAAGCGTCTGCGTGCCCAGTGAGGACCACTGGACTGCGCCCGCCAAGCACTAGCCCCATGCCCGACGTACTGCACAAGTAGCGCAACACCCTCTTCGCTGCAGCCATGTGCTCTGGTCGGTGTCTCCCAGGAGCAACATAGCGTGCGAGAATGCTAAGAGGGTATGCAAGGTCAGGTCGTGTGCAGGTCATCAGGTACATGAGGCAGCCAACAAGCTCTGCAAACGGGCCACTCGACTCTACGGACTCATCCGAAGGCAGAGCTGAGAGCGAGTGGCGAGTAGGCAGAGGAGTGGCCTGAGGCGAGGAGTACGTGAAGCCGAAACGCTGAAGGACCTGCTGCACCATGTGTGACTGAGTCAGGGTAATGGTGCGGCGTGCTCTGTCCCGGGTGATCTGCAAGCCAAGGTAGCTACGCAGTTCACCCAGGTCAGTGCACGTGTGTCTCTTTTGCAGCTCGGACTTCACGTAGGCGAGACCAGCAGTGTCCGCTGTGGCAAAGACCAAGTCGTCGACGTACAAGAGGATGTAGAACGGCGGCAGAGAGGTGTCGGTGCGCAGAAACAGCAACGGGTCGGCAGTAGAAGGAGCAAACCCAAGTGCCGCGAGCGTAGTCCTCAGTGTGTCGTGCCACTCACGTGGCGCCTGACGGAGACCGTAGACTGGACGCCGGAGACTCCACTGGGTACCAGGAGGGAAAGACCCAGTGAAGCCAGGTGGGCGACGCAGCCAGATCTCCTCGTGCAGGCTGCCCTGCAAGAAAGCTGTGCTGAAGTCGAGAGAGTGCAACTCGTAGTCACGGTGAGCAGCAACGTGCAGCAGAACCCTAAGACTGGTCATCTTTGGGGTGGGGGAGAAGGTCTGAAAGTAGTCAACCCCCTGCCGCTGACTGAAGCCACGAGCCACGTAACGCGCCTTGAAGACAGGCGGAGAACCCGGCGGCCGCTTCACCCTGAAAATCCACATGCCACTGACGATGTTAGCCCCAGGAGGGGGAACAGCGTCGACGTAGGTGCCTGTGGACTTCCAAGAAGCCATCTCTGCATCCATAGCTGCCTGCCACTGAGAGGAGTAGGGACCCTCTATCGCCTCCGCGTAAGAGCGCGGAGTCGGGATGTCTGGTGCATCCGAGTCTCCCTCAGGGGCTAGCAGTACAGACGCGAGATGAGGTGAAGCGGCGGCCAGACACTGGAACTCCTCCTGCCTGTCCTCAAGGACGTCCGTGCCAAGGGCACACTCACCCCCGACGGACGGAGGACAGGCAGACTCAGACTCAGCAACAAGACTGGCAGCGTAGTCTAGACGACAGCGCGCAGCAAAGTCGACAAGCTCAGTGACAAGGGCAGACGCAGCAGACGACTCGAAGGAAGGGTCACTGACAGCAGTAGCAAGGAGACGCGTGACAGTAGGACTGGCAGCACGAAGAGAGTCCGACTCGGGGTCGGCAAGAGCAGGAAGAGAGGAAGCAGGAGGAGAAGGCAAAGGGGCACGCAGAGGAGCAGTGGACGGACGCAGTGACATCTGGTGCGTGCCAGGAACAGGAGGAGGACGCTGACGCGACCCGCGACCACTAGCGCGCTCAGAACGAACAGGCGACGCAGGACGAGACGCAGGCACACGACGCTCAGTAAGACCTCCAGTCGGACCAGCGTAGGGAGAAGGAGCAGGCAAAGAGGAGGAAGGCTGTAGCTGTGGCTGTGGACCCTGTAAGGGAGGAGGAGGAGGTGTAAGACCAAGAACCTGCTGCAGGAGCGGAACGAAGTACGGTCGAGGCCGCGCGGCGACGCCAGAAACAGCAGGGACAGCACAAGTACCCCCAGCAGGAGTACCCGCTCCAGCAGCACCTCCAGCAACACCTCCAGTAGCTCCAGAACCTCCAGCAGCAGCACCAGGAGCACTGACAGTCGGACCGCCAGCGGCAGTCTCAGCGCCAAAACCCTCAGCAGCACCAGCTCCAAGAGAACCCTCAGACCCAGCAGCTCCAGCACCCACAGTACGAGCACCGCCGGGACGCGCAGTAGCAGGACCCTTTGCAGCCGAAGAACCACCAGCACCAGCAGCACGCCTCCAGCGCCTGGCAAACCACTCACGCAGCTCCTGTGGGGAGAGTAGCTCCCGGCGAGACGAAGCACCTCCAGGCAGAGCACCCCCAGGCACAGCACCTCCAGGCTCAGCACCCCCAGGCTCAGCACCCCCAGGCTCAGCACCCCCAGGCTCAGCACCCCCAGGCTCAGCACCCCTAGGCTCAGCACCCCCAGGCTCAGCACCCCCAGGCTCAGTACCCCCAGGCTCAGCACCCCCAGGCTCAGCACCCCCAGGCTCAGCACCCCCAGGCTCAGCACCCCCAGGCTCAGCACCCCCAGGCGCAGCACCCCCAGACCCCGCACCCCCAGGCTCAGCTCCCTCAGCAGCACCAGAGTCACCAGTGACCTCGACAGGCTCGACCGCGTCTACCTGGGACACACCTGAAGGGGCAGGACCCTGAGGGGGGAGGGGGTCTACCGGGGGGGGACCTGGTACCAAGAAGAGCGGGGGTGGGGGGAGGGACGGAGTGCGGTAGGGGAAGAGGCGGTAGTAGGGTACCGACTCGTCGAACGTGACGTCCTGGGAGGACAGAACACGTCGAGAGGTGGGGTGGTAGAACTGCCACCCAGGGGCGTCGGGGGGAAACCCCAGGAAGACGCATGGAGCAGCGCGAGGGGACAGCTTGTCCGCAGACAAGTCGCGGACAAACGCCCGAGATCCCCAGACCCGGAACGCCGACGCATCGCCAACCTTCCCCGTCCACAGCAGGGCTGGGGAGGTCTCCGGCCTGGAGACCCTGGGGTGGAGGTTGATCTGATGCGCTGCGTACCTGACCGCAAACGGCCACAGAAAATGGGGGGCAGCCGCATGCATCATGGACGTACGGGCGACGTCTATGACCATGCCAATGCTGCGCTCAGCAATCCCATTTTGCTGCGGGGAGTCCGGAAGCGTGAAGGACTGGCGGATGCCTCGCGCACGACAGTAGGCACGCAGAAGGCCAGAGGAGAACTCTCCGCCTCTGTCCGAGTGCAGACGCAACACAGGAAAGTCGGAGCCAAAGCTCCGCCTGAGCTGAAGACGAGCTGCGCGGATCCAGTCGATCAGCACCTCAGTGACCTCACCCTTGCTGCGCAAGGGGAAGACTGTGGTGTAACGCGAGTAGTCGTCAACAACGAGCAGGAAGTAGCGCTCCTGACCCTGTCCACGGACGCGGGCTGGGCCCCACACGTCCATATGAAGCGTCTGCAACGGGGCCTCTGTCGGAGGAAACTGGGAGGAGTGAGGGGCAGCACGCTGGCGCCCCTCGACACAGGGGACACAGGCAGGGCCAGGGCCCTGAGGAAGGGGAGGTAGAGACCGGGGGAGACCAGACATAAGAAGGCGGGAGGCCATGCCTCTGAGCCGAAGCAGAGAGGGGTGACCCAGGCGGTGGTGCCAGAGGAGGGTCTCGTGAGACAGACGACGACACGAACAGGGGGCAGACTCAGGGCCAGACCTGGACACTGCAGCAAACACCTGACCAGACAAAGGGACCCTACCAGACTCAGTACCTGGAGGAGAAGCAGTGGTCAGTGTGTACAGGCTCGACCCCGGCCGACGTGTAAACGTAGCCAGGTGGCGACCTGTATCCGCCTCCGTGCAGTGTGTCACCCGCTGACGAGCAGGAGTGAGCTGGTGGACACTCGCATCCTGTAGGTCAGCACCACTCACCAGGTTCGTCGAGAACGAGGGGAGGTAGAGACCAGACAGGGTGCCAGAGGGGGCCGCCGGACACGGAAGGACCGTGGAGAAGCGAGACAGGACAGGCCCCCCAGAGGGGTCAGCCAGGGACACCGCAACCGGCCGACTCAGCGGCGTGAGAGTGGTGCGGTCCCGAAAGAAGGAGCGAGACGCTCCAGAGTCAAGGGTGAAGGTGTGGGAGGCCGAAGCCGGCACAGTACCTGAGAGGGCAGACTCACCAGTACCTGAGAGCAGAGACGCACTGGCACCTAGAGCAGCAGCCTCACGAGTACCTGACGCAGCAGTACCAATGCCCGGGTCGGGCGGGAAACACCGGTAACAGTCATCCTCATCACTACCAGTCACAGCATACATAGCAGAAAGAATAGCATCAAAGTCAAGATCATAAATAGCTACACCAGCCCTAGACAGCTCCCCCCAGCGGGGGATCTCAGCGGCCTCCGGAAACTGCTGGCGCCAGGCGTCGGTCAGGCGGCCAAAGCAGCGGCGGGCCGTGTGGGTGCCTCCACACCTCTCCCCTGCACGGTCGCCGGTGCGAAGAACGTAGGGACAGGGACCAAACGCACCACCACGCTGACGCTGCAAGTACCACTCACGGAGCTGCTGAGGGGCGGGGGCAGTGTAAGAGCGCTGCTGCTGCTGTGGCTGCTGCTGCTGCTGCTGCTGCTACTGGCGCTGACCACCCCCAGAGCTGCTCCGCTGAGACGAGCCACTCCGACCCCCGCCGCCACCGCCACCCCCGCCTCCACCGCCACCCCCGTCTCCACCGCCACCGCCCCCATCGGCACCCTCACCCCCGCCTCCTCCGCTACCTCCTCCGCCGCCACCTCCGCCTCCACCGCCTCCACCTGTACCTCCACTCCCGCCACCACCTCCACCGCCACCGCCCCCTCTAGCTCCACCCGCTCCCTTGCCCCCCTTGCCCTTGCCAGTGCGGCGTCTACCGCTGGGGGCAGACGCCGCACCGACCGACTCAAAACCAGCGAGGTCGGCCGCGGCGGCAGAGGCGACAGAGGGCAGCAAGGGGGAAGGAGAACACCCCTCAAAGATGGGGGTGCGAGGGTCACCCCGAGAGGCCCCTACAGCAACGATGCTCTTCTCAGCCGCTAGCAGGGACTCCTCAAGGAGGTCGACAGTGAGGGTGGTGGGACAGACAGAGAGGAACTGGTCCCTAACCACACGAAGGGACTCAGGGAGATGAGTGACGAGAAAGTAGAGGGTGATGTACATGGGAGGAGGGTTTGCGGCGCGGAACTCAGCAGGAAGGGCAGCGCGGTAGCGAGCGTCACTAGCGCGGAGGTGGGTAACGAGGTCAGCGACAGTGGGAAAGGCAGCAAGGTCAGGGAAGAGAAACGGCAGCATGAGGCGGCTAAGCGTAGCGGAGGAAGGGGAGGAGTAGCGTGCAACTACAGCGTCGTACAAGGCCTGAGCGGTCTTGCACTGACTAAAGTGGGCACGCTCGGAGGAAGGGAGGTGGCGACGCACAGCAAGACGTGCAGCAGCATCGCGGGTCGCCCACTTGGAGCGAACGGCGGGGTCAGCATCAGCAGGAGGGGCAGGGACAGTGCCAGAGACAAAGTCAAAGAGAGAGACCTCATCTATCGCATCACACAGTAAGTACAGCTGCAGGTCTTCAATCCAGACTGCAAAGTCAATGGCTCTACCCTCAGCATCAAAAGCAAGGACAGTGGGGGTGGCCATGACAGTAGCTGACAGTCTCACCTGGCAGGAAAAAAAAAAGTCGGGCAGGTCAGCGGCACAGTAACACAGCCCAGGAGCAGCAGTGGCCCCACAGGAGCAGGAGTGCGGCTCCTGACCGGCGGCTCGGGCGGCTAGGGCGGCTCGGGCGGCTCGGGCGACGCAGGGGCTCACGGGCGGCGCGGGCGGCTGCACAGGCGGCTCACGGGCGGCTGGGGCTGCTCACGGGCGGCACGGTGGGCGGCTGCACGGGCGGCTGCACGGTGGCGCGGCGGGCTGCAGCACGGGCGGCGAGGCCGACGGCGGGCCGTATCGGGGCTGTAGCGGGGCCGGCGGCGGGCTGTAGCGGGGCTGTAGCGGGGCCGACGGTGGGCTGTAGCGGGGCCGACGTCGGGCCGACGGCGGGCTGTAGCGGGGCCGACGGCGGGCTGTAGCGGGGCTGTAGCGGGGCCGGCGGCTGGCTGTAGCGGGGCTGTAGCGGGGCCGACGGCGGGCTGTAGCAGGGGCCGACGGCGGGCTGTAGCGGGGCCGACGGCGGGCTGTAGCGGGGCCGGCGGCGGGCTGTAGCGGGGCCGGTGGCGGGCTGTAGCGGGGCCGACGGCGGGCTGTAGCGGGGCCGGCGGCGGGCTGTAGCGGGGCCGACGACGGGCTGTAGCGGGGCCGACGGCGGGCTATAGCGGGGCCGACAGCGGGCTGGAGCGGGACATACGGCGGGCCGACGGGGTCTAGGCGAGGCCGACGAGGGGCCGAAGCTGGGCCTAGGCGGGCCGACGGGGCCTAAGCGGGGCCGACGCGGGGCCGTAGTGGGGCTGAAGCGGGGCCGACGAGGCCTAAGCGGGGCCGACAGGGCCTAAGTGGGGCCAACGAGGGGCCGTAGAGGGGCCTAAGTGGGGCCGACGGGGCCTAAGCGGGGCCGACGCGGGGCCGTAGCGGGGCCTAAGCGGGGCCGACGGGGCCTACGCGGGGCCGACGAGGCCTAAGTGGGGCCGACTAAGGGCCTAAGCGGGGCCAACGAGGGGCCTAAGCGGGGCCGACGAGGGGCCTAAGCGGGGCCGACGAGGGGCCTAAGCGGGGCCGACGAGGGGCCTAAGCGGGAGCACGGCAGTAAGGGCGACACGGAGGGTCGCTAAAAAAAAACGCGCGCCTCGGGGCGCGCTTCGGTGGGCCCTAGGAACAGTCCCTAGGAAGGGACCTGCTCTGATTCCATGAAAAAATATGAACGAGAATGAAATGACTATGAACGAAGTGAGTACAAATTGTCAGAACATATATGTAGCTTATGCTGTTGTGTAGGCTACAGTGGGGTATACCATAGGGGGTACAACCCAATTAGGGTTTTGCTATTTGTACTCACTTCACTCATAGTTCATTCATTCTCGCTCTATTCTCCACATGGTATCGAGCAGGTTCCCCCGTGGGAACTGTGCTTAGGGCCCACCACTTTTAAACTTTTTTTTCTGCCCGAAGCGCGCTTCGGGCCCTCGCTCTCACTCTTTCGGCCTGCCCTGCAGGCCCCTAGCCGCCCGCGCGCCGCCTGTCCCGGCCCCTAGCCGCCCGCGCGCTGCCCGTTCAGGCCCCTGGCCGCCCGCGCGCCGCTCGTCCCGGCCCTTAGCCGCCCGCGCGCCGCCCGTCCCGGCCCCTAGCCACTCGCGCGATGCCCGTTCAGGCCCCTAGCCGCCCGCGCGCCGCCCGTTCAGGCCCCTAGCCCCTCGCGCGATGCCCGTCCCGGCCCCTAGCCGCTCGCGCGATGCCCGTTCAGGCCCCTAGCCGCTCGCGCGCCGCCCGTTCAGGCCCCTAGCCGCCCGCGCGCCGCCCGTCCCGGCCCCTAGCCGCTCGCGCGCCGCCTGTTCAGGCCCCTAGCCGCCCGCGCGCCGCCCGTCCCGGCCCCTAGCCACCCGCGCGCGCCCGTCCCGGCCCCTAGCCGCCCGTGCGCGCCCGTCCCGGCCTCACACCGCCCGTGCGCCGCCCGTCCCTGCTGCACGCCGCCGTCCTGGCCCCCCACGCCGCCCGTTAGCCGCCGTGCAGCCTGAGCCGCCCGAGCCGTCTGCGCAGCAGAGGAGCCGAGCCGCCCGAGCCGCCTGTGCCGCTGACTGCCCGAGCTGCCCAAGCCGCCTGAGCCGCCCGAGCCGCCCGAGCCGCTTCCCCCCCCCCCCCCCCCCCTTTTCCCGTCGCCTGTCGAGGCGACCTTAGGGGGCCGCTTGCGGGGTGGCAGCTGAGAGGCCAGCTGAGGGGTGGCAAGTGTGTGGTCTCCCCTGCTTCTCCTCCTCCTTCGTCTCGAGCCGCCCTGCAGCCGAGCCGCCTCGCCGCCGAGCCGCTTTACACCCGAGCCTCCCAGCAGCCGAGCCGCCCTGCAGCCGAGCCGCTCTACACCCGAGCCTCCCAGCAGCCGAGCCGCCCTACAGCCGCGCCGCCGGGTCGCCGAGCTGCCGAGCTGCAGTTGCTGCCGAGCCGCCCTGCCGCCGAGCCGCCCGAGTCGCCCGAGCCGCAGAGCCGCCGTGCTGCCGAGCCTCTGAGTCGCCGAGCCTACTCTACCCACCACTGGTGAGCCCCTGCCCTGCTAGCACGCTGCGCGTCGCCTGCTTGCCTGCCTGCCTCCCTTTTTGGCTTGCCTGGCTGCCTGCCTTACAACTGCTACTCCTGCTCCTGCCTCTACTGGTGGAGCCAGATGCGGCCCCATCGACGTCTGCGTGAGTCCCTCACGCCCCAGCAGCTGCGTGAGTGGTACGCTAGTTGGGGCTATAGGGGTGGTGGCGCTACTACTGCTACCACTCCTGCTGCTTCTACTACTGGTGGCGGCCAGATGCAGCTCCCGCGACCCCCCCGCGCGTCTCTCACGCCTCAGCAGCTTCGTGAGTGGTACGCTCAGAGTGGAGGGTCCCTCAGTTCTGTTCGCTGCTCTTACGTGATTCTCACTGGTGCTCAGACTGGTCAGCCTTGTGGGACACCTAGTCATACACAGTCCCGCTGCTTCGCCCGTCTGAGCGACGCCTGGCGTACCGTGTTTGGCGACGAGGCTGAGCTCCCCGACTGGGTGGAGTTGCTTAGGCAGAGGGTAGATATATTTGCTCTTGACTATGATGCTATTCTCACTGCCATGTATGCAATGCCTACTAGTGCTGACCGTGCCGGTCACCTGTGCGTACCGCCTGACCCGGGTATAGGACCTGCTGCTCTAGCTACTGGTGAGGCTGCTGCTGCTCTGGGTGCTAGTGAGTCTCCTGCTCCAGGTACAGGTGCGGCTGCTGCTCTAGGTGCTAGTGAGTCTGCTTCCTCTGGTGCGGGTGAGGCTGCGCTCTCAGGTACCACGTTGGCTTCGGCCTCCCTCACCTTTACACTTGACTCTAGGGCTTCTCGCTCCTTCTTTCGGGACCGCACCACACTCACGCCGCTTGGTCGGCCTGTTGTAGTCTCCCTGGCTGACCCCTCTAGGGGTCCTGTCCTCGCTCACTTTTCCACTGTCCTCCCGTGTCCGGCTGCCCCCTCGGGCACCCTGTCTGGCCTGTACCTCCCCTCGTTCTCGACGAACTTGGTGAGTGGTGCAGACCTGCAGGATGCGGGGGTTCACCAGTTCACTCCTACGAGTCAGCGGGTGACCCACTGCACGGACGCACGCACAGGCCGGCACCTGGCCACGTTCTCGCGTCGGCCAGGGTCGAGCCTCTACACCCTGACCACTGAGTCTCCTCCTGTCCCTGCGTCCGGTCAGGTCGCAGCGTCAGGTCAGGTGTTTGCTGCTGCGTCCAGGTCTGGTCCTGAGTCTGCCCCATGCTCGTGTCGCCTCTTGTCTCACGAGACTCTCCTGTGGCACCACCGTCTTGGCCACCCCTCCTTGCCCCGTCTTCGGGGCATGGCTTCCCGTGTCCTTGTCTCTGGTCTTCCCCAGTCTCTCCCTCCCCTTCCTTCGGGACCAGGACCTTCCTGTGTCCCCTGTGTCGAGGGGCGCCTCAGGGCTGCTCCTCACTCCTCCCAGTTTCCCCCGACAGAGGCTCCTCTGCAGACACTTCACATGGACGTGTGGGGCCCGGCCCCCGTCCGTGGGCAGGGTCACGAGCGCTACTTCCTGTTGGTGGTTGACGACTACTCGCGTTACACCACAGTGTTCCCCTTGCGCAGCAAGGGTGCTGTCACTGAGGTGCTGATCGACTGGATCCGCGAGGCTCGTCTCCAGCTCAGGAGGAGCTTCGGCTCGGACTTTCCTGTTCTGCGTCTGCACTCTGACCGAGGTGGGGAGTTCTCCTCTCGCCTTCTGCGAGACTACTGTCGTGCACAGGGGATCCGCCAGACCTTTACGCTTCCGGACTCTCCACAGCAAAATGGGATTGCTGAGCGCCGCATTGGCATGGTCATGGATGTCGCTCGTACGTCCATGATGCATGCGGCTGCCCCCCATTTTCTGTGGCCGTTTGCGGTTCGGTACGCGGCGCATCAGCTCAACCTTCACCCCAGGGTCTCTCGGCCCGATATGTCCCCAGTATTACTGTGGACGGGGAAGGTCGGCGATGCGTCTGCGTTCCGTGTCTGGGGATCTCGGGCGTTTGTCCGCGACTTGTCTGCGGACAAGCTGTCCCCCCGTGCTGCTCCCTGTGTCTTCCTTGGCTTCCTCCCTGACGCTCCAGGGTGGCAGTTCTACCACCCCTCCTCTTGTCGTGTTCTGTCCTCCCAGGACGTCACGTTCGACGAGTCAGTCCCCTTCTACCGCCTCTTCCCCTACCGTACTCCTTCCCTCCCCCCCCCACCGGACTTCCTGGTGCCAGTTCCCCCCCCGGTAGACCCCCTCCCCCCTCAGGTTCCTGCCCCTTCAGGTGTGTCCCAGGTAGACACAGTCGAGCCAGTCGAGGTTGCTGCTGAGTCTGGTCCTGCTGCGGGTGCAGAGTCTGGGGGTGCTACGCCTGCGGGTGCTGAGCTTGGGGGTGCTGCTGCTGGGGGTGCTGAGCCTGGGGGTGCGAGGCCGGGGGGTGCTGAGCTTGGGGGTGCTGCTGCTGGGGGTGCTGAGCCGGGAGGTGCTACGTGAGGAGCTGCTGAGCCTGGGGGTGCTGAGCCTGGAGGTGCGGAGCCTGCGACTGCTGGACCTGGGGGCTCTCCGGTTGCTCCGTCTCGGCGGGAGCCGCTCTCTCCACAGGAGCTGCGCGAGTGGTTTGCTCGCCGCTGGAGGCGTGCTGCTGGAGCTGGAGCTCCTTCGACTGCTGAGGGTGCTGGGCCTGCGGGTCCTACTGGAGCTGGAGCTGCTGAGCCTGGGGGTGCTGAGTCTGGAGCTGCTGAGCCTGGGGGTGCTGAGTCAGGGGCTGCTGAGCCTGGGGGTGCTACGTCTGGAGCCGCTGAGCCTGGGGTTTCTCCTGGTGCTGCGTCTCGGCGGGAGCCCCTCTCTCCACAGGAGCTGCGCGAGTGGTTTGCTCGCCGCTGGAGGCGTACTGCTGGAGCTGGAGCTTCTTCGACCGTCGAGGGTACTGGTGCCGCCGGTCCCGGAGGTGCTACGCCTGCGGGTCCTACTGGAGCTGGGGCTGCTGAGGGCGTTGGTGCTGAGTCTGCTGCTGTCTGTCCTGACGGTGGTTATGCTGCTGGTGCTGCTGGAGGTCCTGCCGCTAGAGGTGTTGGTGGCGCTGGTGCTGCCGCTGAGGGTGCTGGTGCTCTCCCTGCTGAGTCTGGAGCTGCCGCGCGGCCTCGGCCGTACTTCGTTCCGCTTCTGCAGCAGGTTCTTGGTCTTTCTCCTCCGGTAGAGTGTCCACAGCCTGTCCAGTCGCAGTCACTGTTGGAGCCTACCTCCCCACTGCCTGCTCCCTCTCGTTACACTGGTCCTACTGGAGGTCTTGCTGAGCGTCGTGAGCCTGCGTCTCGTCCCGCGTCGCCTGTTCGTGCTGCCCGCGCTAGTGGTCGTGGTTCGCGTCCGCGTCCTCCTCCTGTCCCTGGCACGCACCGGATGTCTCTGCGTCCGTCCACTGCTCCTCTGCGTGCCCTTTTGCCTTCTCCTCCTGAGTCCTCCCTTCCTGTGCTTACCGACCCAGACTCGGACTCCCTTCGTGCTGCCAGTTCTACTGTCACGCGTCTGCTTGCTACTGTCGTCACTGACCCCTCTTTTGAGTCCGCTGCTGCGTCTGCTCTTGTCGCTGAGCTCGTCGACTTTGCTGCTCGCTGTCGTCTAGACTACGCTGCTAGTCTTGTTGCTGAGTCTGCGTCTGTCTGTCCTCCGTCCGTCGGGGGTGAGTGTGCTCTTGGCACGGACGTCCTAGAGGACAGGCAGGAGGAGTTCCAGTGTCTGGCTGCTGCTTCACCTCATCTCGCGTCTGTACTGCTTGCTCCTGAGGGAGACCCGGATGCACTAGACATCCCGACTCCGCGCTCTTATGCGGAGGCCGTAGAGGGTCCCTACTCCTCTCAGTGGCAGGCAGCTATGGATGCAGAGATGGCTTCCTGGAAGTCCACAGGCACCTACGTTGACGCGGTTCCCCCTCCTGGGGCGAACATCGTCAGTGGCATGTGGATCTTCAGGGTGAAGCGGCCGCCGGGCTCTCCACCTGTCTTCAAGGCGCGGTACGTCGCTCGTGGCTTCAGTCAGCGGCAGGGAGTTGACTACTTTCAGACCTTCTCTCCCACCCCAAAGATGACCACTCTTCGGGTGCTGCTGCACATAGCCGCTCAGCGCGACTACGAGCTTCACTCTCTCGACTTCAGTACTGCGTTCTTGCAGGGGAGCCTGCACGAGGAGATCTGGCTGCGCCGTCCACCTGGCTTCACTGGGACTTTCCCTCCTGGCACCCAGTGGAGCCTCCGACGGCCAGTCTACGGTCTCCGCCAGGCACCACGTGAGTGGCACGACACACTGAGGACTACACTTGCGGCCCTTGGGTTTGCTCCTTCTACTGCTGACCCGTCGCTGTTTCTGCGCACCGACACTTCACTGCCGCCGTTCTACATCCTCGTGTACGTCGACAACTTGGTCTTTGCCACAGCGGACACTGCTGGACTCGCCTACGTGAAGTCCGAGCTGCTGAAGAGACACACGTGCACAGACCTGGGTGAACTGCGCAGCTACCTTGGCTTGCAGATCACTCGGGACAGAGCACGCCGCACCATTACCTTGACTCAGTCACACATGGTGCAGCAGGTCCTTCAGCGCTTCGGCTTCACGTACTCCTCGCCTCAGGCCACTCCTCTGTCTACTCGCCACTCGCTCTCAGCTCTGCCTTTGGATGAGTCCGTAGAGTCGAGTGGCCCGTACCCAGAGCTTGTTGGCTGCCTCATGTACCTGATGACCTGCACACGACCTGACCTTGCATACCCTCTTAGCATTCTTGCACGCTATGTTGCTCCTGGGAGACACCGACCAGAGCACATGGCTGCAGCGAAGAGGGTATTGCGCTACTTGTGCAGTACGTCGGGCATGGGGCTAGTGCTTGGAGGGCGGAGTCCAGTGGTACTTACAGGTCACGCGGACGCTTCTTGGGCTGACGACCAGGCTACGCAGCGGTCGTCACAGGGTTACACCTTCAGCCTTGGCTCCGGCTCTGTCTCGTGGCGGGCTACTCGCTCGTCTTCGGTTCTCAGCTCGAGTTGTGAGGCTGAGATCTACGCAGGGGCCATGGCTGCACAGGAGCTTCGCTGGCTCACCTACCTGCTGACTGACCTTGGAGAGCCGCCTCGTTCTCCTCCAGTGTTGTACGTAGACAACAAGGCCATGCTGGCCTTGTGTCGAGAGCATCGTCTGGAGCACAGAACGAAGCACATTGCTCTTCGCTACTTCCTTGCTCGTGAGCTACAGCAGCGTGGACAGTTGCGGCTTGCGTACGTGGCCTCTGAGGCCAACACTGCTGATGTGTTCACCAAGGCACTCGCGCCTTGTGACCATCAGCGCTTCTGCACCCAGCTGGGTCTTGTGCCTGTCTTGCCTCACTTGCTCTCTTCTTGACTTTACTTGTACTGTCACATATATATACCTGCTCTTGCTTGTCTTGCTTTATATATATATGTGTGTACTCCTGCATGTGAACTGGCCTTGTGGCCTTGCTCTTGTGCTCGGAGTGTGTGGTGACTTTGTGATCCACCCTGAGCTTTGCTTTGCTTTGCTTGACTGGTCTTGTGACCCCTTGTTCTCCCCCACTTTGCCTATGGGGGTGTGTCAGAACATATATGTAGCTTATGCTGTTGTGTAGGCTACAGTGGGGTATACCATAGGGGGTACAACCCAATTAGGGTTTTACTATTTGTACTCACTTCACTCATAGTTCATTCATTCTCGCTCTATTCTCCACACAAATAGGAAACCCTAATAGGGTTGTACCCCCTATGGGATACCCCACTATAGCCTACACAATAGTATAAGCTATATAGTTCTGACAACGTTCGCCGACCCCATGGAAGTCGACAAATTGGACGCGAGTTCACCTCCTGCAAAAAACAAAACACTTTGCGAATTTTGCGGCGGAAACGGACATCGCATTGTCGACTGTTTTCACATGAAATCAGCACGTGCGGCATTCCGAGCTCGTGGGAGTGGCGAAACTTAAGACAAAAAGTCAAAAAACGGATCTCGCCAGTGATTGCGGATCGTGCTGGCGAGGAAAAACAGATCCGAAAGCGTCAGCGCAATCTGGACCGAATCGAAATTGAAGGACAGCATTGGGCGCGAGATTTGGAGAATCAAGGGCGAAATCCCAAGCCCCTTGACCGAAATTTGTCAGAGGAATTCGCCGAGGAAAAGAAAACCTCCGCGAAAACAGACTCGACCAAGACGGGAACTCTCCAATTCGACCCCGGAAAAAAACAGAATTCGTTAAAGTTATCTTTCAAAGATGCTTTAATGAAGACTGGCGATTTTCGCGGGTCCGGAGCCATAAACAAATTCCGGGAAGAAATCCAGAGGAAGCAAACAATTAAAGAAGTGGTACCGGTGCCTACGGAGCTGGGGAAAAAATTAAGGAGTGTGGAAAGGAGTAGACCTTTTCACGGCGTCAACGTCCTCTCCCGGAACCAGCCCAAGACGACTCTCCACTCCCCAGGGAAGAAGTCTATGGAGCTGAAGCAGCTGAAGAGGCAGCTGGGAGTTCAAAAGAAGCTGCGAAAACTCCGAAAACCCCTCCAGGATGCATCCAGTGGATCGCAGGCGTCGACCGGATCCACCCCCTCAGGGTCAACTTGTACGGTTACTACCTCTACTCCTGGCGTTGGAGAAGAGCCTTTCTCCACGCAGCCCAGGCCAGCTAGTTGTCCAGAAGAAAACAGTGGAACCACGGTGTGTACTGAATATTGGGATGTACCCTATGATCCTATTAACGAGACTATTTTTGGGTACTCTGAGCAACGCTCACCACTCCTGCTCGAGGTGATCTGCAACGGACAGCGCCTCCAAGCACTCGTGGACAACGGGGCGTCGCACAGCGTCTATGACAAAAAGGCAATCGATCGACTCGGAAGTGAAATCAAGTCCTCAAGCTTCTCTGCAACGATGGTGGATGGCAGTAAGCTACCTATCTACGGGGAAACACGGTTGCTACTCCAGATTGGACCCCTTCGATGGAAGCCTGCTCTCCCCGTCACAAATATCAAAGGACTCGACATAATCTTCGGGAGAGACTTTCTTAAAAAGTTCAACCCTGAGATCAACTGGGTTAACCAGACGGCCAACATCAACAACAACGGGAGGAAAATCAGCCTTCCCAAATGGGACGACACGGGAAATATTCCAGTCGAGACACTCGCACGCTTTGAAAAGGACGTCAAACGGACCACGGCGGGATTCATGGCGATAGTCAACGAGGCAGACAACGGAGAGAAGCAGACCCAGGAACTTCCTCCAGCAGTCAAGAAAATTCTTGAAGAGTTCCAGGACGTTCTTCCCGACGATTTACCTGATCAACTACCGCCATACCGCACACATCAACACGAGATCGTAGAAGAGCCGGGGTCCAAGCCAACATTTCGAGCACCATACCGGCTGAGCCCGACAGAGCTTGCCGATATGAAAAAACAAATAGAGTATCTCCTGGAGAAAGGGCTGATTCGACCTTCGACTTCGCCGTACGGAGCTCCAGTTCTCTTCACTCCGAAGCCAGACGGAAGTCTGCGAATGTGCACCGACTACCGAGCCTTGAACAAGCAGACTGTAAAAAATAAATACCCGATACCACGGATCGACGACTTACTCGATCAACTTCGCGGTGCTACGGTTTTCTCCAAGCTCGACCTTAGATCGGGATACTGGCAAATTCGTATGGCGGACAACTCTATCCACAAAACCGCTTTTCGAACTCGGTACGGGTCATACGAGTATCTCGTGATGCCATTCGGACTCACTAACGCACCAGCCACATTTCAGGCGGAAATGAACCACATCCTTCGGCCCCTTCTGGACGAGTGCGTGGTGGTATATTTGGACGATATCCTGATCTACTCAAAAGATATGAAGCAGCACGTTGAGCATCTACGACGGGTGTTTGAAATTCTTCGACGAGAACGATTCTACGTGAAACTATCCAAGAGCGAGTTTGCGTTGAAAAAATTCCAGTTCCTTGGACATATGGTGAGCGCTCAAGGAGTTCACGTGGATCCTAAGAAGATCGAAGCAGTGCAAACGTGGAAGACCCCTGAGAACGTGAAGGAGTTACAACAGTTCCTTGGATTCGCCAACTACTACAACCGGTTCGTACCGAACTACGCCAAGATTGCCGCACCATTAACGAACCCGTTGAAGAAGAATACACCATATCAATGGGAGGCGAAGCACCAGGAAGTCGTGGAACAACTTAAAACCGCACTCACGTCCGCACCTGTTCTTATCCTGCCAGACACTGAACTTGACTATGTCATCGAGGCCGATGCTAGCGATCAAGCAGTGGGCGCAGTACTCATGCAGGATCAAGGGAAGGGACTACAACCCATTGCATACCTCAGTAAAAAACTTCACGGGGCAGAACTTAATTACCCCATCCATGACAAAGAGGCCCTCGCCATCGTCAACGCATTTAAGACATGGAGGTGTTATCTCGAAGGAAGAAAAACGACTGTCTACACCAACCACTGCAGCCTCAAGTACCTGAAGACCCAACCAACACTTTCCAGGCGGCAGGTCCGGTGGATTGACTTTCTCGAAACCCACTTCCATTACGACATCGTGTATAAGCCGGGGCACAAGAACAAGGCAGACGCACTGAGTCGCCCTGCACACGTTGCCGCCTTACAAATCGATGGCATGAACCAACTTTTGAAGGGACTCTTCACGCATGGATACACCATCGACCCCGAAGTCTCTGTAGCAGAAAAGCGCCATCTTCTACAATGGGATCAAGACATCGCATACCGCAAGGGCTCAACAAAAATATGGGTACCTAATTACCCTCCTTTACGCCAGTTACTGCTCGAAGAATATCATGATGTTCTCTACGCGGGCCACTTCGGTAGCAACAAGACGCTTGCCGGTATTGCGAAGCATTATTATTGGCCTCACATGGCGGATGACGTACAAAAATTCGTCACCTCGTGCGACACATGCCAACGGATGAAGAGCAGCAAACAGAAGAAAGCAGGATTACTACAGCCTCTTCCAGTCCCTGAACAGCCTTGGCAAGTGGTTAGCCTCGACTTCATCACTGGGTTACCACCTACCAAAGCCGGTTACGACGCCATTCTAGTCGTCATCGACAAATTCTTCAAAATGGGACACATCATTCCAACACACACAACGGCTCGCTCCGAGGAGACAGCGCAATTATTCTTCCGCTACGTCATCTCGCAACATGGCATTCCAACCACGCTGATATCCGACAGAGACCCGAAATTCACGAGTAAATTCTGGAAGGAGCTCATGTCGCTCATGGGGACCAAACTCGCCATGTCATCAGCCTATCATCCCCAAACGGATGGTCAGACAGAGCGCCTCAACCAGATTGTCGAACAGCTTCTGCGAGCAGCGTGTAAGGACGATATCTCTAAATGGGATGCACATCTGCCGGTTCTCGAGTTTGCGTATAACAACGCCACGCACGCCGCAACAGGGCAAACTCCTTTCTTCCTCTGTTACGGTCGCAACCCACTCACGCCTCAGAAACCAACAGTAACCGCCACGGTGCAACCCGCACATGACTTCATTTCCACTATGCACCAATTGTGGGAACGCAAGCATAAACGTCTTCTGACTATCCAGCAGCAACAAAAGAAGCTCGCTGATCGGAGTCGCAACGATCATTCCATCCAGATTGGCGATCAAGTGCTTCTGGATACACGCAATCTCGACGTTAGCCATCTTCCGTCTAAGCTCCGACCTCGCTTCTGCGGACCTTTTCTCGTCGAGGCGCAGGTCACTCCAGTAACCTTCCGCTTGCGTTTACCAGCTACCTGGAGAATTCACAATGCCTTCCATGTTCAACTTCTCAAGCCCTATCGGGACCCAAACACGGTCTTCAAAGGTCGCCAGCCGCCGCCGCCACTGCCAGTGATCGTTAATGGGGAACCCGAGTACGAAGTCGAAGCTGTTCTGGCGCACCGACGACGACGTAGCGGCACCTTGGAGCTCTTGATTCGTTGGAAAGGCTATGATCCTTCCGAGGATACCTGGGTACCTGAACACAACATGGATAACGCCCGCCGTCCTCTACAGGACTACCTTGTCAAGCAGGGTGTTACTTCTACCACCCAGCTTTGAGGGGGGGAAGTGTGAGAGGACGTCCCCGTTATAATATTTTCTCACTATTATATTTTTCCGTTATCCTATTCTCCCTTTTCTCCTCTTTATTTTGGTCTTTATCTCATTTCAATCGGCCTACTATTCTATTTTTTAGAGCCTTCTATTTATTTCTCTTATTTTCTACTTTTCCCACTGACATACCTATTATACGGCACCGACAGCGCCGACAGTGGTGTATACGGTGTAATCTGGGCGTAATCCCAAGTGCCAATAGACTTGCGTGCTTATGCGCACTTGTGATTGTAGTATCGGGAAGGATGTGTTCCCGAAGGTTCTATCAAAAGCTTAGCTAGGCTAAAGGAGCCATAGCTAGTTGAGTTCGAGTAAGTTGAGTAGAGTCGAGAGAATTGAAAAGAGAAGGAGGGTTTCACTATAGGTTCAAGGGTACAAATAGGCAAGAATGAAGAAAGGCAAATGGTACACCACCTAGCAGGAAACTAAGATAACTACACTAGGCTACTGTAGGCATTTATATGAAAGTATACAAATACATTTCAACACACCCCCTAAATGCCTACAGTGGAAAACCCGTGTGTAGCACAAAGTCTGCAGGGGTACAAGGTGCAATGGAAGAAACAGAAACAAGCAAGAGCAGTAGTAGCTGGAAGTGTAAAACGCCCACGCTTGGTCACCGACACCATCCCCTCACCCTCCCCCTCCCCCTCCCCCTCCACACTGCTGCAGGAGCAGCAGAGGGGGGGCAAACGGAGGAGGATGGGGCCGTAGGGCCAGGGGACCACACATCACCCCCACACCCGCCACCCCCAGTCCCTCCCCGGGCTCCCCACACTCTCACACCCTCCCCCCCAGCGGCAGGTGCAGCAGAGGGAACAAAAGGAGGAGGAGAAAGGGGGGGGGGGAGGGGGGGGGGGGGGGGGGGGGGGCGACGCACGGCCTCCCCGGGCGCCAAAGCAAGTGGCAGAGGGGGCGACGACTCCCCCCCCCTTTCAGGTCGCACGCGGCCCCCTCAGGTCGCCTCGACAGGTGACGGGAAAAGGGGGGGGGGGGGGGGGGGGGGGGGGGGGGCGGTGCACGGGCCCCTGGTGTGCCGCGGCTGGCGACAGGGCATGGCCGGGGCGGGGTCGGGGCCGCAGGTGGCATCGGGGCCTCGGGCGGGTACCGCACGGGCGGTGACGGGCCGGGACGGGCGGCGACGGGCCGGTACGGGCGGCGACAGGACCGCAGCGGACGGCGGCGCGTCGTACGGGCGGCACGTGACGCCGCAAAGGGCGGCGACGGGCTGGTACGGGCGGCGAGGCCGCTAAAGCAGGGCGGCGAGGCCGCGACAGGAGGGCGGCGGGGCCGCGACAGTAGGGCGGCGGGGCCGCGACAGCAGAGAGGCGGCGAGGCCGGGACAGTAGGGCGGCGGGGCCGCTTAAGAAGGGCGGCGGGGCCGCGAGAGTAGGGCACACCACGGGGCGTGCAGAACACTTAGTAGCAGCGGAAGCAGGAGTCCAGGAGCGTTACGTGCTCTGTACCATATCAAAAGCTTAGCTAGGCTAAAGGAGCCATAGCTAGTTGAGTTCGAGTAAGTTGAGTAGAGTCGAGAGAATTGAAAAGAGAAGGAGGGTTTCACTATAGGTTCAAGGGTACAAATAGGCAAGAATGAAGAAAGGCAAATGGTACACCACCTAGCAGGAAACTAAGATAACTACACTAGGCTACTGTAGGTATTTATATGAAAGTATACAAATACATTTCAACAGGTTCGTTTTATCTCGTTTATCCTTGTACTTTCCGAGTATAAATAGGCCTTGTATTCAGTTTTAGTGACAAGTTTCGATTGAGAATTCGATCCTGTGACAGCAAGTATGTATATAGATCACATTACAAGCAAAGTCTACAGCAAGTGAGGAAACGTGGGCACAAGGCCTAACAAAGTACAAAAACAATTATGATCACTAGACGGAAGTGCCTTGGTGAATATATCAGCAGTGTTGGCCCGAGTGGCCTCGTGAGCAAGACGAAGCTGACCACGCTGCTGCAACTCTCGACCAAGGAAGTAACGCAGAGCAATGTGCTTCGTTATGTGCTCCAGTCTGTGCTCCTGACACAAGGCAATGGCGGCCTTGCTGTCGACGTACAGCACTCAAGGAGAACGAGGCCGCTCTCCTAGGTCGGTCAGCAAGTAGGTGAGCCAGCGAAGCTACTGCGCAGCCATGATTGTGGCGTAGATCTCAGCCTCACAACTGGAGCCGAGAACTGAAGACGAGCGTGTAGAACGCCAGGAAAATGAACCAGAGCCAAGGCTGAAGGTGTAACCCTGTGACGACCGCTGCGTAGCTAGGTCGTCAACCCAAGAAGCGTCCGAGTGCCCTGTGAGGACAACTGGGCTCCGCCCTCCAAGCACGAGCCCCATGCCCGATGTACTGCACAAGTAGCGCAGTTTCCTCCTAGCAGCATCCATGTGCACCTTTTGGTGCCTACCAGGAGCCACGTAGCGAGCCAGAAGGCCAAGAGGGTATGCAAGGTCAGGTTGAGTGCAGGTCATCAGGTACATGAGGCAGTCCACTGGCTCTAGGTACGGGCAACTCGGCTCTACGGACTCTTCCGAAGGTGGAGCTGAGAGCGAGTGGCCTGTGGCCAGAGGAGTGTGCTGTGGCGAGGACCAGGTGAAGCCGAAGCGCTGAAGGACCTGCTGCACCATGTGTGACTGAGTCAGTGTGATGGTGCGGCGTGCTCTGTCCAAGGTGATCTGCAAGCCAAGGTAGTTGCACAGCTCACCCAGGTCTGTGCACGTGTGTCTCTTCTGCAGCTCCGACTTCACCAGGGCGAGAGCCTCAGTGTCAGCAATGGCAAAGACCAAGTCGCCGACGTACACGAGGATGTAGAACGGCGGCAGCGAAGTGTCGGTGCGCAGAAACAGTGACCTGTCAGCAGTAGAAGGCGCGAACCCAAGAGCCGCAAGGCCCCAAGGTCCTCAGTGTGTCATGCCACTCACGTGGCGCTTGGCGAAGACCGTAGACCGGCCGCCGAAGGCTCCACTGGGTACCAGGAGGTAACGACCTAGTGAAGCCATGAGGGCGGCGTAGCTAGATCTCCTCGTGCAGGCTGCCCTGTAAGAAAGTTGTGCTGAAGTCAAGAGAGTGAAGCTCGTAGTCACGCTGAGCGGCAACGTGCAGCAGCACCCAAAGAGTGGTCATCTTCGGGGTGGGAGAGAAGGTCTGGAAGAAGACAACTCCCTCTCGCTGACTGAAACCTCGAGCCACGTAACGAGCCTTGAAGACAGGAGAGAACCTGGCGGCCGCTTCACCCTGAAAATCCACATGCCACTGATGATGTTCGCCCCAGGAGGGGGAACCTCGTCGACGTAGGTGCCTGTGGACGTCTAGGATGCCATCTCTATGTCCATGGCTGTCTCCCACTAAGAGGAGTACTCACCCGCGATCGCCTCAGCGTAAGAGCGCGGGGTCGGGATGTCTGGAGCATCCGGGTCTCCCTCAGGGGCAAGTAGCATGGACACGAGATGAGGCGCAGCGGCTGCAAGACACTCAAGGTCCTCATGTTTGTACTCAAGGACGTCCGTGCCAAGAGCACACTCACCCCCGACGAACGGAGGACAGACAGACTCAGACTTTGCAACAAGACTAGCGGCGTAGTCTAGACGACAGGCAGCAGCAAAGTCAACAAGCTCAGCGACTAAGGTAGACGCGGCAGCAGACTCAAACGACGGGTCAGTGACAACTGTGGCTAGTAGACGTGTGACAGTAGGGCTAGCAGCACGAACGCGGTCAGACTCAGGCTCTGGATCGGTAGGCAGAGAAGACACAGGAGGGGACGGCAGGGGAACACGCTGCGGAGGAGAGGAAGGACGACGAACTACGAGGTGGGTGACGGGGACAGCCGGCTGACGCGAACGAGAAACACGACGACAGGAACTACCTGAACGAATAGGGGAGACAGGACGCGACGTAGGCTCACGACGCTCAGTAAAACCCCCTGACTTCTCAGTGTAAGGAGAAGGAGCAGGCAGCTGTGAGCCAGGCTGTAACGGAAGACTAGTAGACGAAGGGAGACTATGGCGAAGCACAGAGTCAGACGGTGGCTTAGACGATGGAGATGGTGGAGCAAAGAACAGGCGCGGTTGTGCAGTGCCACCAGCACCAGGAGCTCCAGCACCCCCAGCAGCTCCAGCACCTCCAGCAGCTCCAGAACCCTCAGCGCCAGCTCCTCCAGGACCAGCTCCACCAGCAGCAGCACCCCCAGAACCGGCACCTCCAGTCCCAGGGTCTCCAGCCTCAGTGTCTCCAGCAGTAGCACCCTCAAGCTTAGCACCTCCAGCCCCAGCAGCTCCACTACCTCCTGTACGAGCACCTCTGGGACCAGCACCACTCCCTGCTCCAGTGACGTCAGCAGAAGTACCTCCAGCGGTAGAGCCCCGAGCTCAAGAACCGCGACCCTAACGGCGACCGCACCACTCGTGCAGCTGCTGTGAGGTGAGAGGCGCACGCAGACAAAGGCGGCTTGTCCAAGGAGACTACGCAACAGTAGACTCAGAACCATCACCGCCAGCACCGGCAGCAACTCAAGAACCTCCAGCGCCAGCACCCGCAGCAGCTCCAGAACCTCTAGCGCCAGCACCATCAGCAGCTCCAGAATCTCCAGCTCTAGCACCCTCAGCACCTCTAGAACCTCCAGCAGAAACAACTCCAGTAGCAGAGTCACCAGCTCCAGCGCCTCCCACAGCAGGGCCCCTAGCTCCAGCAGCGCGACCCTAACGGCCGACGTACCACTCACGCAGCTGCTGTGGGGAGAGAGGGAGGCGACGACGAGAGTGCAGCGGCGAGGCACCAGCAGAGCGATTACGGAGACGGCCGCTCCAGGGAGACTACTCACCAGACGCCTCAGCGCCCCCAGGTGCAGCACCCCCAGACTCAGTACCCCTAGGCTCAACACCCCCAGTCTCCTCACGCCCAGGCTCAGCACCTCCAGTCTCCGCACCCCCAGGCTCCGCAACCTCAAGCTCCGCACCCCCAGGCTCAGCACCCCCAAAAGCAGCACCCCGAGCAGGACCACCCTCAGCAGGACCCGAGTCACCAGTGACCTCAACCGGCGCAGTCAAGGGAGGAGGTTCTACCTGAGACACACCTGAAGGAGCAGGACCGGGAGCGGGGAGGGGGTCTACCTGGGGAGCACCTGGAGCGAAGAAGAGAGGCGGGGGGGGGGAGAGGGGCAGTGCGGTAGGGGAAGAGACAGTAAAAGGGAACCGACTCGTCGAACGTGACGTCCTAAGAGCGGAAGACACGGTGCGAGGTGGGGTGATACAATCGCCAGCCAAGCGCGCCAGGGACAAAGCCAAGGAGGACACAGGGAACAGCGCGGGCGAAGAGCTTATCCGCGGTGGTATCGCGGACAAAGGCACGAGCACCCCAGACCCGGAAACGCGACGCATCGCCAACCTTCCCCATCCACAGTAGTGTGGGCGAGGTCTCCGGCAAGGAGACACTGGGCCAGAGGTTGAGCTGATGTGCGGCGTACCGGACCGCAAACGGCCACAGAAAATGGGGGGCAGCCGCATGGATCATGGAGGTACGAGCGACCTCCATGACTAAGCCAATGCGGCGCTCAGCAACCCCATTCTGCTGCGGAGAGGCCAGAAGCGTGAACGTCTGGAGGATGCCGTGCTCCGCCCAGAAGGCTGCCAAGAGGTCTGAGGAGAACTCACCACCTCTGTCAGAGTGCAGACGCAGGACACGAAAGTTCGACTAGAACCGCTCGCGGAGCTGGAGACGAACAGCGCCGATCCAGGGGATCAAAACATCAGGGACCTCCCCCTTGTGCTGCAAGGGGAAGACCGTGGTGTAACGCGTGTAGTCGTCGACGACCAGCAGGAAGTACCGCTTGTGGCCCTGTCCACAGACGCGGGCTGGGCCCCACATGTCCAGATGGAGAGTCTGCAGTGGAGCCTCTGTGGGAGGGAACGAGGAGGGGTGAGGAGCGGCGCGCTGCCGCCCCTCGACACAAGCAAGTAGGGAGGAGCAGGCGAGGGTGGGAGGGGAGGGAGAGCCTTGGGAAGACCAGAGACAAGGACACGGCGGTGCATGCTACGAAGGCGCTGCACAGAGGGGTGACCAAGGCGGTGGTGCCTAAGGAGGGTCTGGTGCGACAAGGCGTGACACGAACAGGGGGGCGCTAGCTGACCTGACGCAGACACAGATGCAGCTACCTGAGGGGAGTCAGTGGTCACTGTGTACAGGCCCGACCCCGGCTGCCGAGTAAAGGTAGCCTGGTGACGACCCGTTTGAGCACACGTGCATTGTGTCACACGCTTGTAGGCAGGGGTGAACTGGTGAACACCCGCGTCCCGGGGCGCAGAACCCGCCACCAAGTTCGTAGAGAACGAGGGGAGGTAAAGACCCGATAGTGTGCCGGACGGGACAACAGGACAAGGGAGGACAGTGGTGGAGGTCGCACGGACTGGACCCCCAGAGGGGTCTGCCAGAGAGACTGGAACCGGCCGACTGAGCGGCGTGAGGGTGGTGCTATCGTGAAAGAAGGAGCGAGAAGCACCGGAGTCAAGTGTGAAGGTGTACAAGGCCTCAGCAGGCGTAGTACCAGAGAGAGCAGACTCACAAGCACTTGGAGTAGCAGCCTCACCAGCACCTAGAGCAAGAGACACACTAGCACCTAGAGCAGCAGCCTCACCAGCACCTAGAGCAGCTGGCTCTATACTTGGGTCAGGTGGTACGCACAGGTAATAGGCACGGTCAGCACTAGTAGGCAATGCATACATGGCAGTGAGAATAGCATCATAGTCAAGAGCAAAGATATCTACCCTCTGTCCAAGTAGCTCCAGCCAGGTGGGGAGCTCAGCCTCGTCGCCAAACTCGGTACGCTAGGCGTCGCTCAGACGGGCGAAGCAGCGGAACTATGTGTGACAAGGCGTCCCGCAAGCCTGACCAGCCCGATCACCTGTGCGAATGACGTACGAGCATCGAACGGTACTCAAAGACCCTCTACTCTGAGCGTACCACTCACGAAGCTGTTGGGGCGTAAGTGTCTCGCGCGGACGCCGCTGCAACTGCAGCTGGCCACTGCCAGACGCTCCCGACTGACTAGCTCCAAGGCGACAGCCACGACGGCTACCGCCACAACCCCAACTAGTGTACCACTCACGAAGCTGCTGGGGCGTGAGAGACTCACGCAGACGTCGCTGGAGCTGCATTCGGCCACCGCAAGTAGCAGCAGTAGCAAAAGTAGCAGTAGCAGCAGTAGCAAAAGTAGCAGTAACAGCAGCACTAAGAGCCTAGCAGTAGTAACAGAAGGAGCAGCATTAGCAGCAGTGGCAGCGCAGGCAGGGCAAGCGCGGCAGGCAGGCAGGCAGGCAGGCGTGGCAGGCAGGCAGGCAGAGAGATGGCGCAGTAGTGCGCGAACAAGGCAGGTGCTCACCAGTGGCGGGAAGGGCAGGCGCACGACGGCGACGACGGGGGGGCCGAGACAGCTGCGGCAGAGCAGGGCCGCGTCGGCGGTAGGGCGGGGCCGCGACAGCTGCGGTAGGGCAAGTCCGCGACAGCTGCTGCAGAGCGGGGCCGTGACAGCTGCATGGCGGGGCCGCAATGGCGGCAGAAGCGCAGGAGGCTCCGCGGCAGCTGCTGCAGGGCAGGGCCGTGACCGCGGCAGGAGGCTCTGCGACAGCTGCTGCAAGGCAGGGTCGCGACGGCGGCAGAAGGCTCCGCGGCAGCTGCTGCAAGGCAGGGCCACGACTGTGGCAGGGCGCTCCGTGGCAACTGCTGCAGGAGCGACGGTGGCAGTCACGCAAGGGCGGCGTCCAGGGGCAGCCGCGACGAACAGGGGCAGCCGCGGCGCGCGAGGCTGCAGCGCGCTGCGCGTGCTGCAAACGCGGCGCGCGGGGCTGCAGCGCGACGCGCGGGCAGCGAACGCGGTGCGCGGGGCTGCAGCGCGACACGCGGGCAGCAAACGCGACGCGCGGGGCTGCAGCGCGACGCGCGGGACTGCAGCGCGACGCGCGGGCAGCGGGCGCAATGCGCAGGGCTGCAGCACGACGCGCGGGCAGCGGGCGCGACGCGCGGGGCGACAACCTGGCCTGACGCGTCAGCGACCTGGCGGGGCGGCGCTCTGGCCTGACACACCTACAGAGGCGCCTCGCGGGCCTGACGGGTCTGCAGGGGTAGCTCGCGGGCCTGGCGGACCTGAAGGGGCGCCTCGTGGGCTTGTCGGGCCTGCAAGGGCGGCTCGTGGGCTTGACGGGCCTGCAGAGGCGGCGCGCAGGCCTTACAGGCCTGCAAGGGCGGCGCGCTGGCCTAGGGCAGCAGTAAGCAGCGCGAGGGCTGCAGGACGGCGCGCGCAGCGCAGCACGTCACAAGGCAAGGCAGGCATGACAACACGTGGGGTAGCACGGTAACCGCAACGGTAGGTGGGCCCGAAAAAAAAAACGGAAGTGCTCTGATACCATCTTAGAATCTACCAGCAGGAATGAGTCAACTATGATAGAGTTGGGTACAAGTATGAAACCCTAAAAGGGGCTGTATTTTATATTGGCTACCCCACTAAAGACTACATATATAAAATGCATATACTTTGACATGTATCACCCATTCCTAATCTCATCATTGCGTTGCATTCTATTTCTGAGACCAGATGCGAAAGCAGGGAAGGGCAGCAGCGGGGCAGTGACGGTGATCTACTCTCAGCTGAAGCTGGCACTGCAGCGAGACATTGGGCTGCAGGTCACGTTTGTGGGGCGCCGCTGGGAGGATGAAGACAATGCTATCGGCTGCATCACTTTGTACTTGGCAATGGATAAGTCATGACTTGAAGAAAAAAGGCTACCGTATAATGCTTTGATACTGTACAGTAGATGCATCCAGCACCACACATCCCTTTCCTGCACAATAAACTGCTGACCCTACTGCTTTACCAACTTCTGACACCTTATCACACCCCCCACACTCTTCCCATCCACTCATCTGCAAGCAAGGAGGAAAAGCAACGCCGACCTTCTACACTAACCACATCACATGAGCAGAGCACCACCTGTATTTAATTATAACTAGATACATCTAGCACCATGTTCCCGCCATCACAACCTGAGCCTGCAGGCCGCGCTGCCTGAGCATGGCAGCGAGCGTGTTGAAGACGGTCTGGCCGATCTTCTTGATCACCGCCGTCACAAACGTGTTGAGCGACCGCACATCCTTCACCCCGCTCACCCCCACGCCCAGCGCCGAGTTGTAAAACTGAACTGCCGAGTCGGTGGGCGCAGCCTTGCACTTGATCCAGTCCAGCAGGTAGGTCTTGACGCAGGAGGGGTTGCGGCGGTTGTTGGCCGCCATGAGCACGTAGTCCTGGAAGCTGCTGCTGGCGCCGGACGTGCCGGGGCCCCACACGGCCAGCACGCTGCTGCGCACGTCGCTGGACGCCTGCACGCTGTTCCACAGGGTCTGTGAGCTGCAGTCGTCCTTGATCCACCACGCGTACCACCTGCACGAGCAGGAGGCGGGGGGAGGGGGAGGGGGAGGGGGGAACGGGAAGGGGGAAAGGGGACGGGGGGAAGGAGAGGGAAAAGGAGAGGGGAGGTCAGGGAGGGTGGGGAAGAAGGGGGAAACTGCAGTCATTCTTGATCCAACACTCACACCACCAGCAGGCGCAGCAGGCACGGGTGAAGCAGCACACACAACACAGTAAACGCACTACTTACCAGAACCACAGTCCATCTGCCAAAGCAGCACAAAATTGGTAATTTCGAGTGTATATTTTGGGAGGCTCACCTGCTGGCGTAGCAGGAAGGGGCCACCGTCTCGCAGTCGGCGCACGAGCACGTCTGCGCGAGGATCGCGGAGGCCTGAAGCGCGACGACGACGGCGAAGAGAAGCTTAGCAGGAGCCATTGTTGAGAGCGGCACGGGGCGATCGGCAGTCGGAGAAATTAGGGTAACCCGAGATAGTATCGTCAAGGATTGCTAGAGCCTAGCTTTGCAGTGGGTGAGAGGAAGCAGGACAAGTAGTAGAGCGAATAGCTTGCGATGGTTGGCTCTGGCTTTGGCTTGCCTCTTATACCCGCATTACTGCTCCCACTACCCCTGGCTGCCACCGGAAAGCGGGCGGCTCGGACTTCGATCATGTTCCGATCCTGCCTTAGATCGCAGAGTAGACTTGGACGACTCGTCGTATGCCTCGCTGTGCGGAAGGGTAGGCAACACGATGCGCTGTGCGGTACACGATAGTTGCTGCGTTGTCTTGCTAGCAGCGAAATTTCGAAGTGGATATCCCGTAAGTCGTGAACCACCGATTCTTCGCTGGCGTTTCCCGCCGGGTTGACTCGGCGAGGATGACGGCAGAGCAGTGGCGTGCGACTCAGAGTTCGAGGCGTTGTTTGTCATTTAAGAGACGAGTGGAAGAGCGAAAAAGTAGAGAAAGGGATAGGAGACGAGAAACGAGGAGAATAGAGTGTCTAGGAGAGAGGAAGCAACAGGAGCGACAGGAGCGGAGGAGACAGGACTACACGTGCACCGACGGGGCCTAACGGGTAGTAGGTAGGTTTGGCTGGTCCCCCCGAGTCGTGCGGGGGGAATGAGGGTCAAACGAGTAAACTGGAATCTAGGTGGCTGACTCTGCCCGCGAAACGCGGCACTGCTTTGTGCGTTGGCACGTAAGGTAGAAAACACTGGAGGGAGTGATTCGCGAAAATGATGATTCGTTCAGCACACGAAGAGTGAACAGAAAAATGAGAAACGTAAACCAGATATTTGTTTAGCTTGTAAGGAAAAATCATTTTTAGGTTGCGTAGCAACCCTATATATTTGGTTTGACATTTTGGGGATATCATTTGAAGAGTGATATTTTCCCAATTTATAGAGCACCCTTTTGAATGTTTTGAATCTGAGTTCAAACGGATGCCTCAAATAGTGGATAAAAAAACACGCTTGAACGAGATCCCCATATGTAAAACTAAATACCGGAACACACGTATGTATCGTGTTGAAACCATGAACTTGCTCGACCGTCCATGAACTTGTCGATAAATATGGCGGATCGTACGGCCGAGCATAATATTATGGCATCAAAATGAACGAATGCAATTGTACAAATGAACAACTTAGAGGTGGAGTGGATGCTTCAAAGTGAATGTTAAAATGTATTATGCAGCAACGGAGGTAGATGGGGTCGTTGAAACAGCAAAAACCCGCTGCCCCAAAGACGATCGACAACCTCTAATTGCATACATGACATACAGTATCACCACACTTTGAAACACACATCCCACAAACACGAATGCAAACGCTTTCATAGGACCAGTCAAGCAATCGAACAAGCAAAGCAAAGCTCGGGGTGGATCTCAAGGACACCACACAATCCGAGCAGAAGAAAACGACCACAAGGCCAGTTTATATGCAGAGGAATAATAGCAAGGCAGTACACTGATCACAACCTAGCAAGTGTAAACATGCTGGTATAAAGATATACAGCAGTGTACAACAAGGACAAGTCAAGCAACCAGCAGGTGAGGCAGAGTGGGCACACGCCCAAGAGCAGTGCAGAAACGCTGATGATCACCAGACCCAAGGGCCTTGGTGAACAGATCAACAGTGTCGGCCCGAGAGGCCACGTAAGTAAGGCGCAGCTCACAACGCTGCTGGAGCTGGCCACGCTGCCGCAACTCCCGAGAAAGAAAGTAACAAAAAGCAATGTGCTTCGTTCTGTGCTCCAGTCTCTGCTTGCGACACAAGGCAAGCATTGCCTTGTTGTCAACGTACAGAACTGGAGGAGAACGAGGCCGCTCCCCCAAGTCGGCTAGCAGGTAGGTCAGCCAGCGTAGCTCCTGTGCAGCCATGGCCCAAGCCTAGATCTCGGCCTCATAGCGAGAACCAAGCACAGAAGAACGGGTGGACCTCCACGAGACATAACCAGAGCCAAGACTAAAGGTGTAACCCTGTGATGAACGCTGAGTCGCCTGGTCGTCGGCCCAAGAAGCGTCGGAGTGTCTTGTAAGTACAACTAAACCTCGTCCTCCAAGCACGAGCCCCATGCCAGATGCACTGCACAAGTAACGCAGTACCCTCTTCGCATCATCCCAGTACACCTTTTGGTGTCTACCGGGAGCCACGTAGCGAGCCAAGAGGTTGAGAGGGTACGCGAGGTCAGGTCGTGTGCACGTCATCAGGTACATGACGCAACCCACAAGCTCTAAATACAAACCACTCGGCTCTACGGACTCGTTCGAACGTGGAGCTGAGAGCGAGTGGCTTGTAGGCAGAGGAGTGGTCTGTGGCGAGGAGAACTGGAAGCCGAAGCACTGGAGGACCTGGTGCACCATGTGTGAGTGAGTCAGGGTGATGGTGCGCCATGCTCTGTCCCGGGTGATCTGCAAGCCAAGATAGCTCCACAGCTCACCCAGGTCGGTGCAGGTGTGTCTCTCCTGCAGCTATGCCTTCACAATGGCCAGCACCTCAGTGTCAGCAGTAGCACAGACCAAGTCGTCGACGTACATGAGAACGTAGAACGGCGGCAGGGCAGTGTCCGTGCGTAGAAACAGCGACGGGGCTGTAGAGGAAGGAGAAAAACCAAGAGATGCAAGTGTCGCCCTCATTGTGTCGTGCCACTCGCGGGGAGCCTGGCGGAGACCGTAGACTCCACTGGGTACCCACAGGAAACGACTCAGTGAAGCCCTCTGGACGGCGCAACCAGATGGCCTTGTGAAGGCTACCCTGCAAGAAAGCTGTCGAGAAGTCGAGGGAGTGCAGCTCATAGTCACGCTGTGCTGCAACATGCCGCAACACCCGAAGAGTAGTCATCTTTGGGGTGGGGGAGAAGGTCTGGAAGAAGTCGACCCCTTGACGTTGACAGACGGAGAACACGGCGGCCGCTTTACCCTGGAAATCCATATGACATCGCCTATGATCGCCCCAGGACGAGGAACTGCGTCGACGTAGGTGCTTGTGGACTTCAAGGATGCCATCTCTGTGTTCATGGCTGTCTACCACTTAGAGGAGTACTGACCCGTGATCACCTCTACGTAAGAGCGCGGGGTCGGGATATCCAGTGCGTCCGGGTCTCCCTCAGGGGCAAGCAGCATGGCAGGGAGATGAGGTACAGCAGTCGCGAGGCACTCAAGCTCAAACAGCTTGTCCTCAAGGACGTCATAGCCAAGGGCAAACTCACCCCCAAGGGATGGAAGACATGTAGAGTCAGAGTCAGAAACAAGACTCGCGAAGCAGTTAAGGTGGCACGAAGCAGCAAAGTCAACGAGCTCAGTGACTAAGCAGACACAGCAGCAGACTTAAAGGAAGGGTCAATGACAAGTGTGACCAGACAACGAATGACAGTCAGACTAGCATCATGACCATCTGCTATGGAACAGAGGAAAGACGAAGGGTCATGACGTGAGTGCTGGGGACAGGTGGAGGACGAACACGGCGAGCACGAGGTTTACAAGCAGCAGGTGAGCCAGGACGCGACGCAGGCTCTCGACGCTCAGTCAGAGAGTCTACCAACCCAGTGTAACGAGAAGAAGCAGGCATTGGGGAGTCAGGCGGTAACTGTGTCTGAGACGGGCATGTTGGTGGATACAGGAGAGGAGTAAGACCAGCAACAAGCGGCTGTGCTGAGTCATACTGAAGTCGAAGAACCTGGTGAAGTGCCGAGCCATGTGGTAGCAGCGACGACTGCGGCTGCTCCTAGAAGAACGGTTCCCACAGCCACTACTGCGCAGCACCCCCTGAACCTCCAGCTCCATAACCTCAAGAACCAGATCCACCAGCACCTCTAGCACCTTCAACTCCAGCACCTCCAGCACCAAAATTACCAGCACCTCCAGCTCCAACACCCCCAGAATCTCCAGCAACTGACCCAGGAAGCGGCTGCGACGATTGCTGCTGCTCCAAGAACAAGGGCCATCGTGGCAAAGGGCGCAACGCACCCGCAGTGCCAACAGCAGTAGTACACTCGCCTCCACCACCACTAGAACGCTCAACACCCCCATGACCAGCACCCCCAGAAGCAGCACCCCCCGAACCAGCACCTCCGGAGTCACCACTTCCAGGACAAGCACCCTCAAAGCCCGCACCTCTGGCGTCACCACCCCGAACCGCACCAGAGTCTACAACGACAGGCTGTAGAGGCGGCGAAGATGGTCGAGGCGGGAAACCAAGAGGTGTCTCCAAGCGTGGAGAATGGCGAGAGACCACCGTGTCATCAGAAGCAAGGTCACCCCCATCAGCCGGGCCAACGGGGTCTGAGGAGACCTCCACAGGCTCAACCAAGGGGGGTGATGCGACCTTAGACACACCTGAGGGAGCAGGACGCGAAGGGGGGGGAAGCGGGTCTACTGGGGGTTAACCTAGAACCAGGAAGAGGGGTGGGGGGGGGGACTGGGGAACTGCGGTGGTGGAAGGGACGGTAGTAGCAGACCGACTCGTCAAAGGTGGCGTCGCGGGAGGACAAGACTCGGTGCGTGACCAGGTGGTAAAACTGCAAGGGTGGCGCATTGTGAGGAAAGCCAACGAAGACGTAGCAAATTGTGCAAGGAGAGAGCTTGCCCGCAGTAGAAATGCGGACAAGGGCAAGCAAACCCCAGACCCGGAATGCAGACGCATCCCCAATCTCCCCTGTCCAAAGCAGGGTAGGCGATGTCTCTGGCTGTGAGACACGGGGCCAGAGGTTGCGCTGATGCACGGCGTATTGGATCGCAAACGGCCACAGAAAATGGGGAGTAGTCGTATGGATCATGGAGGTGTGAGTAACCTACATGATCAAGCCAATGCAGTGCTCAGCAATCCCATTCTGTTGTGGAGAGGCCAGAAGTGTGAACGACTGGGTGATGCCTTCCTTGCGATAGAAGTCCTCAAGAGACAAGAGGAAAACTTACCTCCACGATCAAGGTGCAGACGGAGCACTAGGAGGTCCTGGCGGAACCATGCGCTCAATTGGCGACGAGCAGTGCGAATCCAAGGGATAATAACAGCACGAACGTCTCCTTTAAGTTGCAAGGGAAACACGGTGGTGTAGCGCATGAAGCTCTTAACGACCAGCAGAAAGTAGCACTCCCGGTGTGGCCCAGAGACGGGGGCAGGGCCCCACACATCCATTTGTAACGTCTGCAGAGGAGCAGTGGTTGGAGGAAACGAGGAGGAGTGCGGAGCGGCGCATCGCTGCCCCTCGACGTAGGGTGTGCACGGCGGCGCCAACGACCGCTGGAATGGGTGCAGGGACTTGGGGAGTCCAGAGATAAGGAGATGACAGTGCATGATGCGGAGGTGCGGCAGGGAGGGGTGACCAAGACGGTGGTGCAAGAAGAGGGAAGGATGCGTGAGTACCCTACTCGAGCACGACGCAGCTACCTGACTAGACGCGCCTACCGGTGCAGATTGAATGTGCAATCTACAGGCCAGACCCAGGCCTCCGAGTGAACGTGGCAAGGTGGTCGCCAGTCACTGTGTCCGTATAGATCGCCACACGCTTGCCTCCAGGAGTGGTGGTTTTGACTAACAGATTCTGGAGGTCAGCCGTACTCACCAAGTTTGTAGCGAACGAGGGGAGGTGGAGAACAGTGAGGAAGCTAGAATGGGTTGCCTAACACGGGAGAATAGTGGAGCCACGTGCAATGACTGGGTCAAAGGAGGGGTCTTCCAGGGTGACAGGGACAGGCGTTGTGAGCGTTGTGACTATGGTGCAGTCACGGAAAAAGCAGCAAGACGTGCATGAGTCCACCATGAAGGTGTGCAAGCCTCCGCAAGAACTGATCACAAGGAGGGAGCGCCTTGGTGAAGATATTAACAGGGTTGGCCGCGCTGTTGCTTCTCATGCAGCAGAAAGTACCTCATTTGGATGTGCTTTGCCCTACCCTCTAGTCAAGGCTCCTAGCACAGGAGGATAATGGTAATGCTATCAGCGAACAGAACCAGGGCTGAGCTAGGCAACTCACCTAATTCAGTAAGCAAGAACGTCAGCCAGCGGAGCTCCTGCGCAACAACGTCACCATCCTAGATTTCTGCCTCATAGCTGAACTATGCCACCAATAACGAGCGAGTGCATCTCCATGAGAGAGCTCCAGCGCCAAGACTAAATAGTCTTGAGAGGACCTGAGAGTATCAACGTTTTCTGCCCACGATGCGTTGGTGTGTTACATTAGTGCAACTACGTGTCGTCCACCGAGCACAAGCCCCATGCCTTATGTGCTATCCATATAGCATAGTGCCCACTTAGAGCCGACCAGTGCTCAGGTTGGTGTCTCCCAGGCGCAACAAAGCGAGCAAGGATGCTGAGAGGATACACTAGTGGGTGAGTGCATGTCATCAGGTACATGAGGCACCCCACCAGTTCAATAGGCTCGTCAAAGACAGGGTCGTAAGCATATGACCAATAGGCAGAGGAGTGGGCATTTCAGAGGAGATCTGATGGCTAAAGAGTTGGAGGATCTGCTGCACCATGTGTGATCGAGTGAGAGTGATGGTGCGTGTTGCTCTGCCCCTAATGATCTGTAGGCCAAGATAGCGCCGCAGCTCACCTAAGTAAGTGCAAGTGTGTCTCCTTAACACCTCGGACCTTACTAAGGCCACTACAGCTCTGCCTGGAGTAGTAAAGACTAAGCAACAGACGTAGACTAATTGTAGAATGGAGTGAAGCCAGAGCAAATGAAAAGAGAGGATGGGAAGAAGCGGAGGTCATCTCGAGTAGTGCGCAGTATGTCATGCCACTCACGAGGATCCTGACGCATACCATAGACTGGAGGTTGAATCCACTTGGTCCCTGGAGGAAAGGACCCACTGAAGCCATATGACTCTCCGGGTGGTCAATTCACCTTGAAGATCCACATGACATTGACTTTGCTCGCCACAGAAGGGGGAACTACGTCGGCATAGGTGCTTCTGGACCTCCAAGATGCCATCACTGTATCCATGGCTGCTATCCACAAAGAGTTCCAGGGTCTTGAGACTGCCTCAGAGTAGGTGCAAGGGGCAAGGATGTCAAGAGCATTTGGGTCAACCTCAGGGGCTAGCAGACGGCTCTTCAGGCGGTCGCTTCACTTTAAAGATTCACATGCCATCGACTCGGTTCGTCACAGGAGGGGAAATTGCATCGACATTGGTGCTTCTTGACCTCCAAGATGCCATTTTTGTATCCATAGTTGCTATCTACAGAGAGTCCCAGGGTCTCGAGACTCCCTCAGAGTAGGTGCAAGGGGTCAGAATGTCAAGCGCATCTAGGTCACCCTAAGGGGCTAGCAACATGGCGCAGAGATGAGGAACAACGACCGCAAGGAAAGCCAGCTTGAACCTTTTGTCCTCTAGGACGTCACTGCCAAGGTCAGGAAAACCCCTGACAG
Source organism: Closterium sp. NIES-65 (assembly GCA_948144175.1). Taxonomy (NCBI): domain Eukaryota; kingdom Viridiplantae; phylum Streptophyta; class Zygnematophyceae; order Desmidiales; family Closteriaceae; genus Closterium; species Closterium sp. NIES-65. The sequence continues at coordinate 29,429 of CANXME010000194.1, read as the reverse complement.
ACGGAGGATAAGAAAGATCAGCGACCAAATCCGTGGTGTGGTCAAAGCGGTGGGTGGAGGTAAAGTCGGCGACAGTAGCGAAAATTGCAGAGACAGACTGAGGAGGAGCAGTGCGGTCGGTAACGAGGGATGAAAAGACACACGAGATCTTAGGTGAGTGGGATGGAGAGATTCATAGAACGTGGGAGAGAATACATAAAGGGATGAAGGAGGAGGCGAAGGGAGAACAGAGGGTAGCGGAGCACAAGTGACACGAAAACGGAGGAGCATAGGGTGGACACTACGAAGGGGAACACGTGGCAAGCACGGGAGGGAAGACGAACCCAGTGGTGGGAGCAAGGAGTCGGGTCAGGAGAGCGAGGAGGAGACAAGGGTAAGCACGAAGGAAGATGAGCCGGAGACGAGATCGAGGGAGGAAACGTGGGAACGTACACTGGGAGAGATGGTGGGGAAGGAGCGGGTGGTCAGTCTGTAAAGCCATCAGAAAGACCAAGGCGATGTGCAAAGGCAGGCGACAATGATGGTTGCTGCCACTGTTGCGGCGCCAGACGTCCCACACCCTTGACACCCCGAGTACCAGTACCTCATGCGGAAACACCCCCAGAACCATCACCACCAGAGGTAGCACCCACAAAAGCAGCACTCCCACAACTAGCACCCACCGCGGCAGCACCCACGGAGTCCACCACAAGGGAGGGGTCGGGAGATCGGGGAGGGGGGGTGCAGCAAAGGTGCCGACATTAGAGCTGCACCCCCACGTACCAGACCTCGAGAATGAGCAAACTCCCCCACATGCCCAACCAAGGGAAGAGGAGTGACATGCAACACACCAGACGGGGCAGGAAGCGGGGTCAAGGGAGCAAGTGGATGATTGGCAGTGAGAAAGAGGGGAGGGGGGGGAGGATAGTTGTACCTTAGTGGTGCCTTAGGAGCGACGGATGAGTGAGCAACTGATACGAGCACGATGCAGCTACCTAACCAGATGCAGCAACCTGGAAGGACGCAATATGCATGATGAAAAGAAAAGTGGGGACGCAGGGTCCCAGCTAACAAAATCGCCACTAGCTCGCCTAGTGAAATTGAAATTGGCGGGCGAAACCCATGCACAACCAACTGTTGCTACATTGCTAATTCACTAGCAATCGTGGCAGATCCACGCTAGCGACTGACAATGACAAACATTGCTGTCGTTCTTGCAATGCAACACGTGCTAGTAAAAATTCGTACTAAATGTGGCATGTTCGCGGATTTTTTTATAACACCATGTTTTGATTGTGCCTCAATCAAAGCAGACGGTATGAACTCTACGCTGTCATTTTAAAGATTCAATATGCCATGTCTATTCTTTAATAAGCCCATATGCTTATAAAAATTATCCGATTATAAGCTCACCCATTCTTTTCATGTTTTTTTTTGTAATTTCCACCTGACGGATTTTGGGGGATGAAGGCACTGAACACTTTTGTGGCCAAAATATTTTTTCACACATTGTGACATCCGAAACGACCATTCATACGGCAATATATTTATATGAACAAGGTAATCGTGAAAAAGAGTTTGAACAAGACCGATGCAGGCAGAAACATCTGAAGTGAAAAGAGCGGGAACAGGTTCGAAACGGGATCCCGCTGTCAAAGTCATATGCTACATGTTGTGTAGGCTGTAGTGGGGTAGCCCATATGGGGTACAACCCAATTAGGGCTAGTACTTGTACCCATCCTGCTGCTAGTTCATTCATCCCTGCTGTTAGTTCTTGACATGGTTTTAGAGCAGTAGGTCTGTAGGACCGTTTTTTTATCGGGCCCACCATTACCTAGTGACCGACTGCGGTTACCGCGTTACCCCACGCACTGTCCTGTGCTGCGCCGTCAGCGCGCGCCCTGCCCTGCTCTTCCTTGCATCACATTGCCCATGTACGCCCTGCCCTGCGTCGCGCTGCCCCGCGCACGCCCTGCCCTGCCCCGTGTCGCGCTGCCTCGCGCACGCCCTGCTCTGCCCCGCGTCACGCTGCCTCGCGCACGCCCTGCTTTGCGTGTCGCGCCCTGCTGCAGCCCGCGCTTCGCGCTCTGCTGTCCCACGCGTCGCGCTCTGCTGCACCCCGCGCATAGCGCCCTGCTGCCCTGCACGTCGCGCCCTACGGCAGCCCCTGTGTCGCGCTCTGCTGCCCCGCGCGTCGCGCCCTGCTACAGCCCGCGCGTCGCGCTCTGCTGCCCCGCGCGTCGCGCTCTGCTGCAGCCCGCGCGTTGCGCCCTGCTGCCCCGCGCGTCGCGTCCTGCTGCAGCCCACGCGTCATGCCCCACTGCTGCCCGGGCGTCGCGCCCTGCAGCCCGGGCGTCGCACCCTACAGCCCCGCGCGTCACGCCCTGCTACAGCCCGTACCTGGCGCCCCTCTGCTGCCCAGCGCCGCCCTGCCCGTGCGCGCGCTGCCTGCGCCACGCGCCCTGCCCTACCTGCGCTACGCGCCAGCGCCCTGCCCTACCTGCGCCACGCGCCAGCGCCCTGCCCTGCCTACGCCACGCGCCAGCGCCCTGCCATGCGAATGCTAGCGCCCTGCCCTGCCCGCGCCAGCGCCCTGCCCTGCCTGCTCCACGCAACCTGCAGCCCACGCGCTACCCCTGCAGCCCGCGAGCCGCCTCTGCAGCGCCCAGCGCGCCCTGCTAAACCCAAAAAAAAAAAAAAAAAAAAAAAAAAAAAAAAAAAAAAAAGAAGTAGCCCTAGGTGATGCTGCCCTAGGAGCTACTGCCTGCTACTACCCTATTCTGGCCGCGCGCCGCCCTGCTCTGGCCGCACGCCGCCCTTCCCTGCTTCCCTGACTGTGCACTGCCCCGACCTACCTTAGTGCCTCCTCGCCACCCTTCCTTCCCTATGTGTTGCCCTACTGGTCGCATGACTTCTCTTCACAGCAGTGGTGGGAGTGGTGGCGGCAGTAGTGGGAGTGGTGGTAGTCTCAGTAGCAGTCGCTTTAGAGTTGTTCCGTGGGGAGTTCCTAGCGATGGACAGATGCAGCTGCAGCGACGTCCAAGCGAGACCCTTACGCCCCAGCAGCTTCGTAAGTGGTACGCTCGTAGGTGTCGTAGCGACGGCAGTAGTGGCAATTGCGGTGCAGCTAATCGGTCGGGAGTTTCTGGCGGTGGCCTGGTGCAACTGCAGCCGCGTCCGTGCGAGGCCCTTTGCCCTAGCAGCTTCATGAGTGGTACGCTCAGTGTGGGGGGTCTTTGAGTAGTGCTCGCTGCCCGTACGTCATTCGCACAGGTGATCGGGCTGGTCAGACACAGTCCCGCTGCTTTTCCTATCTGAGCAACACCTGGCGTGCAGAGTTTGGCAATGCGGATGAGCTCCACCGCTGGCTAGACCTCCTTAGGCAGGGCGTGGGTGTCTTTGCGCTAGACTATGACGCTATCATTACTGCCATGTATGCATTGACTGTTAGTGCTGAGGGTGACTGTTACCTGTGTGTGCTGCCCGGCCCAGGTATAGAGGCTGCTGCTCTAGGTGCTCGTGCGTCTGCTCTCTCAGGTACTGCGCCTGCTGAGGCCTTGCACACTTTCACGCTTGACTCAGGTGCTTCCCGCTACTTCTTTCGCGACAGTACCACAGTCACACCACTCCCTGCACCTGTTGCTGTCAGACTGGCTGGCCCCTCAAGTGGTCCAGTTCTTGCCCGTTCTACCACTGTTCTCCCGTGTCCGGCAGTTCCGTCCGGCTCACTCTCAGGTCTTCACCTCCCCTCGTTCTCTACGAACTTGGTGAGTACCGCTGCCCTCCAGGATGCAATGGTTGATACCTTTACTCCTAGGGGTCAGCGTGTGTCGATCTGCACTTGTGCACGGATGGGCCTTCACCTGGCCACGTTCACCCGTCGGCCTAGGTCGAGTCTGTACACACTGACTATTGAGCCTCCTCAGGTTGTTGCGTCTGCATCCGCTTCAAGTCAGCTGGTGCCCCCCTGCTCGTGTCGCGCCCTGTCGCACCAGACTCTCCTTTGGCACTACCGCCTTGGTCACCCCTCCCTGCCACGCCTCCGTGGCATGCACTCCCATTACCTTGTCTCTGGTCTTCCCAGGTCTCTGCCTGCCCTCCCGCGCTCGTCTGCCCCACTCTGTCTTCCTTGCATCGAGGGGCGGCAGCGCGCTGCTCCTCACTCCTCCTCATTTCCCCCGACAGAGACTCCCTTGCAAACTCTTCATGTAGACGTGTGGGGCCCATCCCGCGTCCGTGGACAGGGCCGCGAGCGATACTTTCTGCTGTTTATTGACGAATACTCGCGTTACACCATGGTCTTCCCCTTGCGCAGCAAATGGAAGGTCCCTGATGTCTTGATCCCTTGGATCCGCGCTGTCAGTCTCCAGCTTCGCGAGCGGTTCTGTGAGGACCATCCTGTCTTGCATCTGCACTCTAACAGAGGTGGTGAGTTCGCCTCCAACCTCTTGCTGGACTTATGTCGTGGAGAGGGCATCCGCCAGATGTTCACGCTTCCGGCCTCTCCGCAGCAGAATGGGGTTGCTGAGCGCCGCATTGGTTTAGTCATGGAGGTCGCTCGTACCTCCATGATCCATGCGGCTGCCCCCCATTTTCTGTGGCCGTTTGCAGTCCTGTACGTTGCGCACCAGCTCAACCTCTGGCCCCGTGTCTCCTTGCCGAAGACCTCGCCCACACTGCGTTGGACGGGGGAGGTTGGCGATGCGTCGGTGTTCCGGGTCTGGGGATGTCGTGCCTTTGTCATCGATGCTTCCGCAAACAAGCTCTCCTCACGCGCCGTTCCCTGTGTCTTCCTTGGCTTTCCCCCTGACGCGTCTGGCTGGCAGTTTTACCACCCCACCACGCGCCGTCTCTTCCCCTGTCAGGACGTCTCGTTTGACAAGTTGGTCCCCTTTTACCGACTCTTCCCCTACCGCACTGACCCTCTCCCCCCCCCTCTGCTCTTCCTTGCTCCAGGTCCCCTCCGGTAGACCCCCTCCCCCCTCAGGGTCCTGCTCCCTCAAGTGTGTCTCAAGTAGACCCACTCCCCTTGGTTGAGCCTGTCGAGGTCACTGGTGACTCAGGTGTTGCTGGCGGTGCTGAGCCTGCGGGTACGGAGCCTGGGAGTGCTGAGCGTGAGCGTGAGGAGCCTGGGGGTGCTGAGCCTGAGCGTGCGGAGCCTAGGGGTGCTGAGCCTGCGGGTGCTGAGCCTGAGCATGTGGAGCTTGGGGGTGCTGAGCCTGAGCGTGCGGAGCCTGGGGGAGCTGAGCTTGCAAGTGTGGAGCCTAGTGTTGCTGAGTCTGGGGGTGCTGCGCCTAGGGGTACTGCTTCTCCACTACAGGAGCCTCTCTCACCGGACCAGCCACACGAGTGGTACGCTCAGCAGCTCCGCCTTCGGAGTGTCGCTGCTAGAGAGGGAGGCCTTGGAGCTACTCGTACTGGAGGTACTGGAGCTGCCGGAGCTAGTGGTGCTGTTGGTGCTAGTGGTGCTGCCACTACTAGTCCTGGAGGTGCTTGTACTGGAGGTTCTGGAGGTACTCTCTCGTCGTAGCAGCTACACGAGTGGTACGCTCAGCGCTGCCGCCTTCGGAGTGGCGCTGCTGGAGCTGGAGGCACTGCGGCTGGAGCCGCTGGAGCTGGAGGTACCAGAGGAGCTGGCACTGCTGGTCCTGGAGGTGCTTGTGCTGGAGGTACTCGAGCTGCTGGGGCTGGTGGTGCTGCTGGTGCTGGAGGTGCTGGTGGTGCTGGCACTGCCAGTCCCAGAGGTGCTCGTACTGGGGGTGCTGGAGCTACTAGTCCTAGAGACCCTGGAGCTGGAGGCGCTGGGGCTGGCGTCCTTGGAGTTGGAGCTGCTGGTCCTGGAGGTGCTAGTACTGGAGGTACTATAGCTGCTGGTGCTGGAGCTGCTTGTCCCGGAGGTGCTCGTACTGGAGTAACTGGAGCTGCTGGAGTTGGTGGTGCTGTTGTTGGTGGAGGTATTGGAGCTGCAAGTGCTGTGGGCTCTGGAGCTAGAGCCACTGGCTGGAAGCGCTGGGACTAGAGGCGCTGGAGCTAGAGGCGCTGGAGCTGGAGGTTCTGGAGCTGCTAGAGGCGCTGGGGCTGCTGGTACTCGTACTGGTGTAGTTCATTCACTTCTTGTTTCTGACATGGTATTAGGAGCTTAGGTTCTAGACCTAAGGGCCCACCGTTCCGCTAGAGGTGCCCTCGTGCGCCCTTTTTTTTAGCGCCCTCGTGCGCCTTTCCCCTAGTGCGCCCTCGTGCGCTCTCCTCTCACGCTGCCCGTGTGCAGCCCCCTAGCAGCCCGAGCGCGGCCCTGCCGTTATAGCGCCCGTAGGAAAACCGCTGCCTAGGGCGGCCTGATTTTTCTCACGAGCCCTAGCAAGCCGTCGCCCGTAGGCCTCTGCTAGCCCCTAGGCCGACGCGCGACCCACAGCCGCCCGCCCGCAGGTCGCAGCCAGCGCGCTGCGATGATCGCGCGTCGGCTGCTGTAGCGCGCGACCCATAGCCGCCGCTAGAACGCAGCCGCGGCCCGCGCGCAGCTGCACCCTAGGCGCCGCCGCGCACCCAGCCTAGGCCCGCCGTCGCGCCGCCTTACCTGCTCGACCCGCGTCGCCCGAGTCGCGCCGCCCGAGTCGCGCCGCCCTGACCGAGCCGCGCCGCCCTGACCGAGTCGCGTCGCCCTACCTGCTGCAACTGCTCTTCCTACTCCTACTGCTACTACTGTTTCTACTGCTACTGCTACTGCTACTCCTGCTACTGCCACTATGGCCAGTCCCAGTGTTCGCACCTTTGACGCCGAGGCCGCCAGATTAAGTTCGATGTCTGGCTTGATGACCTCCACCTGTTCCTCCAGATCACTGCCAAGGACGATGTCTCCCTGTACGACCACACGTCAGGCGCTGCTCCCGCACCTCCCGCTACTGCTGACAGTACTGCTCGCTCCCAGTGGCAGACCCGTGATGCTCACGCCCGCCTAGCCGTTTGCAGCCACCTGCCGGTAGATGAGCGCGAACACTTCGGCCAGCATAAGACCGCTAAGGAGCTGTACGACGCAGTAGTCGCGCGCTACTCCTCCCCTGCCACTGCTGCTATAGGCCGTCTCTCACTGCCCTACCTCTTCCCCGACCTGTCAGCCTTTCCCACTGTAGCTGACCTCATCACCCACCTCCGTACCAGTGACCTCCGCTACCGTGCCACACTCCCCCCAGATTTCCTCGCCAAGAACCCCCCCCCCCCCCCCCCGATGTACCTCACACTGTACCACCTTGTCACTCGCCTCCCTGACTCCCTTCGCACAGTCAGAGACCAGTTTCTCGCCCTTTCCCCCACTGACCTCACTGTCGACCTCCTCGAGAAGGAACTCCTAGCAGCTGAGAAGAGCATTGTAGCTGTACGTGCCTCTCGTGGTGACCCCCGCACCCCCTTTTTTGAGGGGTGCTCCCCCTCCCCCCTCCTCCCCTCCATTGCATCTGCTGCTGCTATCGACTTCCTCAGAGCAGAGGGGGTCGGGGCCGCGTCTGCTCCTAGTGGGAGGCGCAAGGGCGGCAGGGGCAAGGGGGGCAGGGGTGGTGGAGGTGGAGGCGGGGGCGGCGGCGGTGGAGGGGGTGGGGGGGGCGGGGGTGGTGGCGGAGGTGGGAGTGGCGCGGGTGTTGGGGGGGTCAGTGGCGGCACAGGGGGTGGTGGCGGCGGCGGTGGTGGGGGTGGTGGCGGCGGTGGTGGCAGTGGTGGCGGCGGTGGAGCGGGTGGCGGGCGCGGTGGAGCGGTGCAGCGTGGGGGGTTTGGCGGTGGCCAGAGGCAGCAGCAGCACCGTCCCGTCGAGGCTCCCTCGCCCCAGCAGCTCCGTGAGTGGTACTCTCAGCGTGGGGGGTCTGGGGGTGGAGGTACCTGCCCGTACGTCATCCGCACAGGTGACCGCACCGGCCAGACTTGTGGGAGGTTTCACACCGCACAGCGCTGTTTCTTTCACCTCGACGACGCCTGGCGCGAGCAGTTCCCTGACGCCTCTGAGCTGCCCCGCTGGGCTGATCTGCTTAAGAAGGGAATTGATATCTTTGCTCTTGATTATGATGCTATCCTTGCTGCTATGTATGCATTGACTATTAGTGTTGAGGGTGACTGTTACCTGAGTGTACCACCCGACCCAGGTATTGCGACCGGTGAGGCTGCAGCTCTAGGTGCTAGTGTGTCTACTGCTCCAGGTCCTGGTGAGGCTACTGCCCTAGGTGCTAGTGCGTCTGTGTCTGCTGGTACCGCACCTACTGAGGCACTGCACACCTTCACACTGGACTCAGGTGTTTCCCGCTGTTTCTTTCGCGACCACACTGCCCTAGAGCAGCTCCCTAGACCGGTTGCTGTCTCCCTGGCTGACCTCTCAGGGGGTCTGGTCCTTGCGACCTCCACCACTGCCCTCCCTTGTCCTGCTGTCCCGTCTGGAACACTGTCAGGCCTCTACCTCCCTTCGTTCTCTACGAACTTGGTGGCGGGTTCCGCGCTCCTGGACGCGGGTGTTCACCAGTTCACCCCGGCCTACGAGCGTGTGACCCACTGCACGTGTGCCCGGACGGGTCGTCACCTGGCTACCTTCACTCGGCAGCCGGGGTCGGACTTGTACACACTGACCACTGAGTCCCCTCAGGTAGTTGCGTCTGCGTCTGTGTCTGCGTCAGGTCAGCTGTCGGCCCCCTGCTCGTGTGGCTCCCTGTTGCACAGGACTGTCCTCTGGCACCACCGCCTTGGTCACTCGTCAGTGCAGCGCCTTCATGGCATGCACTCGAGGTACCTTGTCTCTGGTCTTCCCAGAGTTCTCCCTCCCCTACCGCCCTCGCTTGCTCCTCCCTGTCTTCCCTGTGTCGAGGGGCGGCAGCGCGCCGCTCCTCACTCCTCGTTCCCTCCCACAGAGGCTCCCCTGCGGACGCTCCACCTGGACGTGTGGGGCCCCGCCCGCGTCCGAGGACAGGGCCACGAGCGGTACTTTCTGCTGGTCGTCGACGACTACACGCGCTACACCACGGTCTTCCCCTTGCGTACCAAGGGTGAGGTCCCTGATGTCTTGATCCCCTAGATCCGCGCTGCTTGTCTCCAGCTCCACCAGCGGTTCCAGTCAGACTTTCCTATCCTATGTCTGCACTCTGACAGAGGTGGCGAGTTTTCCTCTTACCTCCTGGCAGCCTACTGTGCGGAGCACGGCATCCGCCAGACGTTCACTCTCCCGGCCTCTCCGCAACAGAATGGGGTTGCTGAGTGCCGCATTGGTCTTGTCATGGAGGTCGCTCGTACCTCCATGATCCATGCGGCCTCCATGATCCATGCGGCTGCCCCCCATTTCCTGTGGCCATTTGCAGTGCAGTACGCCGCGCATCAGCTTAACCTTTGACCCCGTGTCTCTGTTCCGGAGACCTCGCCTACATTGCGTTGGACGGGGGAGGTTGGCGACGCGTCGGTGTTCCGAGTCTGGGGATGTCGAGCCTTTGTCTGTGATACGTCCGCAGACAAGCTCTCCTCCCGTGCGGTTCCCTATGTCTTCCTTGGCTTTGTCCCTGACGCGCCTGGCTGGCGGTTTTACCACCCCACCTCGCGCCGTGTCTTCGCCTCTCAGGACGTCACCTTCGACGAGTCGGTACCCTTTTACCGTCTCTTCCCCTACCGCACTGCCCCGCTCCCCCCCCCCGCCGCTCTTCCTCACCCCAGGTGTCCCGTCGTTAGACCCCCTCCCTCCCCAGGGTGTTGCTCCCTCAGGTGTTTCTCAGGTAGACCCGGTCGAGCCTGTCGAGGTAGCTGTTGACTCTGGTCCTGCGCGAGGTACTGCGTGTGCTGAGCCGGGTGGTGCTCGGTCTGGGGGCACTGAGACTGGGGGTGCTGAGCCTGGGGGTGCAGAGACTGGGGGTGCTGAGCCTGGGGGTGCGGAGACTGCGGGTGCTGAGCCTGGAGGTGGTGCGACTGCGGGTGCTGAGCCTAGAGGTGCTGAGACTGAGGGTGCTGAGACTGGGGGTGCTGAGCCTGGTGGCGCTCCCTCTTCACAGCAGCTGCGTGAGTGGTACACTCGGCGCTGCAGTCTCAGGAGTGGAGCTCCTAGTGTTGAGGTACCGCCAGCTGGAGGCCCTGCTGCTGGAGGTACTGCTGACACTGGTGCTGCTGGAGGTGCTGATGGTGCTACTGGAGGTCCTGGAGGTACTGCTGGAACTGCTGGAGGTCCTGGAGCGGCTGGAGGTGCTGCTGGTGCTGTTGGAGGTTCTGGAGCTGCTGGAGGTGCTGCCGGTGCTGGTGGAGGCTCTCGAGCTGTTGGAGGTGCTGCTGGTGCTGGTTCGGCTGGAGGTTCTGGTGCTGTCTCTGCTGCTTCTGGGGGCGCTTCACAGCCGCGGCCGTACTTCGTTCCGCTCCTTCTGCAGGTTCTTGGTCAGCCGCCTCCTCCTAGTCCTCCTCCCTCCTTAGAGTGTCCTCCGCCTGTCCAGTCGCAGTCCCAGCTCCCACCTGCATCGCCACTTCCTGGTCCTTCTCCCTACACTGGTCCGACAGGCGGTCTTACAAAGCGTCGTGAGCCTGAGTCTCGTCCTGTGTCGCCTGTGTCGCGTCCTGTGTCACCTGTTCGTGCTGCTCGCACTGGTCGCAGTGGTCAGCGTGAGCGTTCTCCACCTGTGCATGGCACAAACTATATGACACTGCGTCCTTCCACTGCTCCGCGGCGTGTCCCTCAGCCGTCTCCTCCTGAGTCCTCTCTTCCTGTCCTTGCTGACCCGGAGTCTGACTCTCTACGTGCTGCCAAACCTACTGTCACGCGTCTCCTGGCCACTGCTGTCACTGACCCTTCCTTTGAGTCTGCTGCTGCGTCTGCCCTCGTTGCTGAGCTTGTTAACTTTGCTGCTCACTGTCGTCTAGACTACACTGCCAGTCTTGTTGCTGAGTCTGAGTCTGTCTGTCCTCCGTCCATCAGGGGTGAGTGTGCTCTAGGCACGGACGTCCTTGAGGACAGACAGGAGGACCTTGAGTGTCTTGCAGCCGCTGCGCCTCATCTCGCATCCATGCTGATTGCCCCTGAGGGAGACCCGGATGCTCGAGACATCCCGACCCCGCGCTCTTAGGCTGAGGCGATCGCGGGTAAGTACTCCTCTCAGTGGCAGTCAGCCATGGATGCAGAGATGGCATCCTGGAAGTCCACTGGCACTTACGTTGACGAGGTTCCCCCTCCTGGGGCGAACATCGTCAGTGGCATGTGGATTTTCAGGGTGAAGCGGCCGCCGGGTTCTCCGCCTGTCTTCAAGGCTCGTTACGTTGCTCGAGGCTTCAGTCAGCGAGAGGGAGTAGACTTCTTTCAGACCTTCTCCCCCACCCCAAAGATGACCACTCTTCGGGTGCTACTGCACGTTGCTGCTCAGCGTGACTACAAGCTTCACTCTCTTGACTTCAGCACAGCTTTCTTGCAGGGCAGCCTGCATGAGGAGATCTGGCTGCGCCGCCCTCCTGGCTTCACTGGGTCGTTTCCTCCTGGTACCCAGTGGAGCCTCCGGCGGCCAGTCTACGGTCTCCGCCAGGCGCCACGTGAGTGGCATGACACACTGAGGACTACTCTTGCGGCACTTGGGTCCGCGCCCTCTACTGCTGACCCGTCGCTATTTCTGCGCACTAACACTTTGCTGCCGCCGTTCTACATACTCGTGTACGTCAACGACTTGGTCTTTGCCGCTGCTGACACTGATGCTCTCGCCCACGTGAAGTTGGAGCTGCACAAGAGATAAACGTGCACAGACCTGGGTGAACTGCGCAGCTACCTTGGTTTGCAGATCACCCGGGACAGAGCACGCCGCACCATCACACTGACTCAGTCACACATGGTGCAGCAGGTCCTTCAGCGCTTCAGCTTCACCTGGTCCTCAGCACAGGCCACTCCTCTGGCTATAGGTCACTTGCTCTCAGCTCTGCCTTCGGATGAGTCCGTAGAGCCGAGTGGTCCTTACCCAGAGCTAGTTGGTTGCCTCATGTACCTGATGACTTGCACTCGTCCTGACCTAGCATACCCTCTTGGCCTTCTGGCCCGCTACGTGGCTCCTGGCAGGCACCGAAAGGTGCACTGGGATGCTGCAAAGAGGGTATTTGCGCTACTTGCTCAATACATCGGGCATGGGGCTCGTGCTTGGAGGAGGGAGCTCAGTTGTTCTCACTGGGCACTCAGACGCTTCTTAGGTCGACGACCAGGCTACTCAGCGGTCGTCACAGGGTTACACCTTCATCCTTGGCTCTGGTTCAGTTTCTTGGCGTTCTACTCGCTCGACTTCTGTTCTCAGCTCCAGTTGTAAGGCTCAGATCTACGCCACAGCCATGGCTGCACAGGAGCTATGCTGGCTCACCTACCTGCTGACTGACTTGGGAGAGCGGCCTAGTTCTCCTCCAGTGCTGTACGTCGACAACAAGGCTGCCATTTCCTTGTGTGAGGAGCACAGACTGGAGCACAGAACGAAGCACATCGCTCTCCGTTACTTCCTGGCTCGAGAGCTGCAGCAGCGCGGTCAGCTTCGTCTGCGTTACGTGGCCACTCAGGCCAACACCGCTGATATATTCACCAAGGCACTTCAGTCTGGTGATCATCAACGTTTCTGCACTTTGCTAGGGCTTGTGCCCACTTTTCCTCACTTGCTGTAGGCTTTGCCTGTACTGTGATCTCTACATATATATATACCCGCCTGTTTGCTTGGCTAGGTTGAGATCACCTTGCTGTTTGTGTTGCATATATGCCTCTGCATGTGAACTGGCCCTGAGGCTCTTTGCTTGTGCTCAGAGTGTGTGGTGACGTTGTGATCCACCCTGAGCTTGTTTGCCTTTCTTGACTGGTCTTGTGACCCCTTGCTCTCCCCCACTTTGCCTATGGGGGTGTGTCAAACACTATATATGTGTTATTGCTGTGTAGGCTATAGTGGGTTAGCCTTTAGGGGGTACACAACTCTAGGGTTTCATACTTGTACTGCAATGTTGTGTAGTTCATTCACTTCTTGTTTCTGACAGCTGGAGCTGGTGGTCCTGGTGGTGGTGGTACTACACAGCGGCGACTGTTCTTCGCTCCGCCGTCACCGTCGTCTCTGCCACCGCCTGACTCCGTGCTTCACCAGGTTCTTAGCCTCCCGTCTTCTACTGGCCTCCCGTCACAGCCAGGCTCCCCACTGCCTGCTCGTTCTCCTTACCCTGAGCAGATAAACTCGTTTACAGAGCGTCGTAAGCCTGCGTCTTGCCCCGCGTTGCCTGTTCGCGCTGCCGCGTGAGCGTCCTTCTCCTGTCCCAGGCACGCACCAGATGGCACTTCGCCCTTCCTCTATTCCACTGCGTGTCCCACTGCTGTCTCCTCCTGTGTCCTCCCTTGCTGACAATCCGGACTCGGAGTCTGACTTACTTCGTGCTGCCAGCCCTACTGTCATGTGTCTGCTAGCCATTGTTGTCACTGACTCTTTGTTTGAGTCCACTACTGCGTCGGCCCTAGTTGCTAAGCTTGTTGACTTTGGTGCTGCATGTCGTCTCGACTACGCCGCTAGTTTTGTTGCTGATTCTGAGTCTGTCTGTCCTCTGTCCGTCAGAGGTGAGTGTGCTCTTGGCACGGATGTCCTTGAGGACAGGCAGGAGGAGTTTGAGTGATTTGCAGCTGCTATACCTCATCTCGTGTCCATGCTGATTGCACCTGAGGGAGACCTGGATCCACCAGACATCCCGACCCTGCGCTCTTACGCAGAGGCGATTTTGGGTCCCTACTCCTCTCACTGGCAGTCAGCCATGGATGCAGAGATGGCATTCTGGAAGTCCACAAGCACTTACATCGACAACGTTCCCCCATCTGGGGCGATCATCGTCAATGTCATGTAGATTTTCAGGGTGAAGCGGCCTGGTTCTCCGCCTGTTTTCAAGGCGCGTTACATTGCACGAGGCTTCAGTCAGCGACAGGGAATTGACTTCTTCCAGACCTTCTCCCCTACCCAGAAGATGACCACTCTTCGGATTCTGCTGCACGTCGCCGCTCAGCGTGACTACGAGCTTCACTATCTTGACTTCAGCACAGTTTTCTTGCAGGGCAGCCTGCACGAGGAGATCTGGCTGCGCCGCCCACCTGGCTTCACTGGGTCGTTTCCTGTAGGTACCTAGTGGAGCCTCCGGCGGCCAGTCTACGGTCTCCGCCAGGCGCCTTGCGAGTGGAACGACATACTGAGGACGACGCCTGCGGCTCTTGGGTTTGCTCCTTTGACTACTGACCCGTCGTTGTTTCTGCGCACCGACACTTAGCTAACGCCGTTCTACATCCTCGTGTACGTCGACGACTTGGTCTTTGCCACTGCTGACACTGAAGGACACGCCCACGTGAAGTCGGAGCTGCAGAAGAGACACACGTGCACAGACCTGGGAGAGCTGCGCAGCTATCTTGGCTTGCAGATCACCCAGGACAGAGCACGGCGCACCATTATCCTGACTTCGTCACACATGGTGCAGCAGGTCCTTCAGCGCTTCTGCTTCAAGTACTTCTTGCCACAGTCCACTCGTCTGCCTACCGGCACTCGCTCTCAGCTCTGCCTTCGGATGAGTCCGTAGAGCCGAGTGGCCCATATCCAGAGCTTGTGGGCTGCCTCATGTACCTGATGACCTGCACTCGACCTGACCTTGCTTACCCTCTTAGCATCCTGGCACGCTACGTTGCGCCCGGGAGACACCGACCAGAGCACTCAGAGGCCGCTAAGAGGGTGTTGCTCTACTTGTGCAGTACATCCGGGCTCGTGCTTGGAGGACACGCTCGAGTTGTCCTCACTGGCCACGCAGACGCTTCTTGGGTTGATGACTTGGCTATGCAGCGGTCGTCACAGGGTTACCCCTTCAGTCTTGGCTCCGGCTCTGTTTCTTGGCGGTCTACCCGCTCGTCTTCTACTCTCAGTTCCAGTTGTGAGGAGGAGATCTACGCAGGGGCCATGGCTGCACAAGAGTTACGCTGGCTCACCTACGTGCTGACTGACTTGGGAGAGCCGCCTCGTTCTCCTCCAGTTCTGTACGTCGACAACAAGGCCATGATTGCCTTGTGTGAGAAGCACAGACTGGAGCACAGGACAAAGCACATCGCTCTGCGTTACTTCCTTGCTCGAGAGTGGCAGCAGTGTGGACAGCTTCGTCTTGCTTACGTGGCCTCTCGGGCTTACATTGCTGATATCTTCACCAAGGCTCTTCAGCATTTCTGTACTGTTCTAGGACTTGTGCCTCCTTGGCCTCACTTGCTCACTTCTTGACTTTGCTTGTACTGTGATCTATATGCTTATACCTACATGCTTACCCTTGCTAGGTTTTGATCACTATACTGCTTTGTCAGAACATTATAGCTTATAAATCTGTGTAGGCTGTAGTGGGGTAGCCCATAAGGGGTACAACCCAATTAGGGTTAGTACTTGTACCTAACTGTTTCATAGTTCAATCATTCTCGTTCTAATTTTCACATGGTATAGAGCAGGTTCCCCCGTGGGAACTGTTCCTAGGGCCCACCGACCTTTTTTTTTCCTGCCCGGAGCGCGCTTGGCCCCTGCCCGAGTCGCGCCCCGTGTGACTCCCCTTCGTGGCCTCTAGCGGCCTCCCTCACGGCCCCTAGTGGCCCCGTCGCGCCGTCCTCACGACCCCGTCGCGCCGCCCTTGTGGCCCTCTTCGCACCGCCCTCGCGGCCCCTTTCCGCGGCCCCATCGCCGCCCTTTCAGTGGCCCCGTCGCCGCCCTTTCCGCGCCCCCGTCGGCGCCCTTTCAGCGGCCCCGTCGCCGCCCTTACACGGCCTCGCCGCCCACCCTTGCAGCGGCCCCGTCGCCGCCCTTCCGCGGCCCCGACGCCGCCCTTCCGCGGCCCCGTCGCCGCCCTTCCGCGGCCCCGACGCCTCCCTTCCACGCCCCCGTCGCCGCCCTCCAGCGGCCCCGTCGCCGCCCGTCCGCGGCCCCGTCGCCGCCCTTTCAGCGGCCCCATCGCCGCCCTTTCGGCGGCCCCGTCGCCGCCCTTTTAGCGGCCCCGTCGCCGCCCGCCCTTTCAGAGGCCCCTTCGCCGCCCTTTCGCGGCCCCGTTGCCGCCCTTCAGCGGTCCCGTCGCCACCCTTCCACGGCCCCGTCGCCGCCCTTTCAGCGGCCGGTCCCCGCCCTTTCAGCGGCCCGTCGCCGCCCTTTCAGCGGCCCCGTCGCCGCCCTTCCGCGGCCCCGTCGCCACTCAGCCGCCCAGCCGCCGAGCAGCCGAGCCGCCGAGCAGCCGAGCCGCCGAGCAGCCGAGCCGCCCGTCCGCCAAGCCGCCTTGCAGCCGAGCCGCCCGACCGCCGAGCCGCAGCGCAGCCGAGGCGCTGCCGCCTGTCGGCCTGCCCGGGACCGCCCCACTTGCCTGGTAAGAGCAGCGCCTCTACCACTGCACTGCCTTGCCCCACTGTACTCACTGCCTGTCCACTGCTGTCATGGCCTCAACTAGTGTTCTCACCTTTGACGCTGAGGGTCGGGCAGTTGACTTTGAGGTCTGGGTAGATGATATGCAGCTTTTCCTACAGTGCGATAGGGCAGACGGTCTCTCCCTGTTTGACCTCACTTCTGGTGCCTCTCCTGCCCCTGCTGCTGATGCTGACGCCACTGTTCGCTCACAGTGGGCCACGCGTGATGCTGCTGCTCGCCTTGCTTTGCGCCGCCACTTACCGACCACTGAGCGTGCACACTTTAGCCAGTACAAGAGTGCTCAGACCATGTACGACGCTGTAGTTGCACGCTACTCTTCCCCTGCCACTGCTGCACTGAGCCGCCTCATGCTACCGTACCTCTTCCCTGACCTTGCTGCCTTTCCCATAGTCGCTGACCTCATTACGCACCTCCGCACTAGTGACACTCGCTACCGCGCTGCGCTTCCTGCTGAGTTCTGCGCCAAGAACCCCCCCCCAATGTGCATCACCCTCTACTACATAGTCACCCGGCTCCCTGACTCTCTCCGCGTAGTCAGGGACCACTTCCTCTCAGTTTGCCCCACCACTCTCACCGTTGACATCCTCGAGAAAGCCCTCCTAGCAGTAGAGAAGAGTATAGTCGCTCTAGGAGCCTCTCGTGGTGACCCTCGCACCCCCGTCTTTGAGGGGTGTTCTCCCTCCCCCCTCTTGCCCTCTGTTGCCTCTGCTGCTACGGCCGACCTCGTTGGTTTCGAGTCGGTCGGCGCTCCGTCTGCCCCGAGCGGGAGACGCCGCACCGGCAAGGGCAAGGGGGGCAAGGGCGCTGGAGGGGCTGGCGGGGGCGGTGGAGGTAGTGGTGGAGGTAGTGGAGGGAGTGGGGGTGGTGGTGGGAGTGGTGCCGGCGGTGGCGGCGGCGGCGGCAGCAGTGGATGCGGCGGAGGCGGCGGTGGTGGCGGAGGGAGCGGAGGCGTCGGAGGTGGCGGAGGAGGCGAAGGTGGAGGAGGCGGCGGAGGAGGCGGCCGCGGCGGTGGTGGAGCGGGTCGCGACTCTGCGCAGAGGAGTGGCTCAGGTGGTGGTCCGCGCCAGCAGCAGCGGAGTGGTGTGACCCTGTCCCCTAAGCAGCTTCGTGAGTGGTACACTGCGCGCCAGCGCGGTGGGGGCTTTGGTCCCTGCACTTACGTCCTCCGTACCGGTGACCGAGCTGGTGAGCAGTGCGGGGGCCCGCACTCCACCCAGCGCTGCTTCGGTCGCCTGACGGACGCGTGGTGTCGCCAGTTCTCTGAGGTGTCAGAGATCCCTCGCTGGGGAGATCTGTCTAGGGCGGGGGTTGCCGTCTTTGATGATGACTATGATGCTATCCTTGCTGCCATGTATTTTGTGACTACTAGTGTTGAGGGTGACTATTACCTGTGTGTACCGCCTGACCCGAGCATTGAGGCCACTGCTCTAGGTGCTGGTGAGGCTGCTGCTCTAGGTGCTAGTGCGTCTGCTGCCCCAGGTGCCAGTGCGTCTGCTGCCCCAGGTGCCAGTGCGTCTGCTGCCCAAGGTGCTGGTGAGTCTGCTCTCTCAGGTACTACGACGGCTCAGGCCTTCCACACCTTCACCCTTGACTCGGGTGCGTCCCGCTCCTTCTTTCGAGACCACACCACTCTTACGCCGCTCAGTCGGCCGGTTGCAGTCTCCCTGGCAGACCCCTCTAGGGGTCCTGTCCTTGCTAGCTTCTCCACTGTCTTACCGTGCCCGGCAGCCCCCTCTGGCACCCTGTCAGGTCTCTAACTCCCCTCGTTCTCTATGAACTTGATGAGTGGAGCGGACCTACAGGATAGGGGGGTTGACCAGTTCACTCCTGCGAGTCAGCGAGTGACCCACTGCACGTGTGCTCGGACAGGGAGACACTTGGCCACGTTCACTCATCGGCTAGGGTCGAGCCTGTACACCCTTACTACTGAGTCTCCTCCGGCTGCTGAGTCTGGCCAGGTAGCTGCGTCAAGTCAGGTGTTTGTTGCAGCGTCCTAGTCTGGTCATGAGTGTGCTCCCTGCTCGTGTCGTCTGCTGTCCCACCAGACTCTCCTCTGGCACCAGCGCCTTGGTCACCCCTCCCTCCCTCGTCTCCGAGGCATGGCCTCATGTGTCCTTGTCTCTGGTCTCCCTCGGTCTCTCCCTCCCCTACCTCCGGGGCCTAGCCCTACCTGCGTCCCCTGCGTCGAGGGGCGACAGCGCGCTGCCCCTCACTCCTCCGAATTTCCTCCGATAGAGGCTCCGCTACAGACCCTCCACATGGACGTGTGGGGCCCAGCCCGCGTTAGTGGACAGGGGCACGAGCGTTACTTCCTGTTGGTGGTTGACGACTACTCGCGTTACACCACAGTCTTCCCCTTGCGCATCAAGGGTGACGTCACTGAGGTGTTGATCGACTGGATCCGCGCAGCTCGTCTCCAGCTCAGAGAGAGTTTCGGCTCGGACTTTCCTGTTCTGCGTCTGCACTCGGACAGAGGCGGGGAGTTTTCCTCTGCCCGTCTGGGAGCCTTCTGTCGTGCACAGGGCATCCGCCAGACCTTCACGCTTCCGGCCTCTCCACAACAAAATGGGATTGCTGAGCGCCGCATTGGCATGGTCATGGACGTCGCTCGTATGTCCATGATGCATGCGGCTGCCCCCCATTTTCTGTGGCCGTTTGCGGTTCAGTACGCCGCGCATAAGCTCAACCTTCAGCCCCGGGTCTCCTTGCCAGAGACCTCCCCCGCCTTGCGGTGGACCGGGAAGGTTGGCGATGCGTCTGCGTTTCGGGTCTGGGGATCTCGGGCGTTTGTCCGCGACTTGTCTGCGGACAAGCTGTCCCCCCGTGCTGTTCCCTGCGTCTTCCTTGGCTTCCCCCCTGACGCGCCTGGGTGGCACCTTTACCACCCCACCTCGCGCCGTGTTCTGTCCTCCCAGGACGTCACCTTTGACGAGTCGGTGCCTTACTACCGTCTCTTCCCCTACCGCACTGCGCCCCTCCCCCCGCCGCCGCTCTTCCTTGCACCAGGTCCTCCCCCGGTAGACTCCCTCCCCCCTCAGGGTCCTGCCCCGTCAGGTGTGTCCCAGGTAGATGCAGTCGAGCCTGTCGAGGTAGCTGTTGACTCTAGTGCTGCTAGAGGTGCTGAGACTAGGGGTGCTAAGCCTAGGGGTGCGGATTCTGGGGGTGCAGAGACTGGGGGTGCTGGGTCTGGGGTTGTGGAGCCTGGGGGTGCGGAGCCTGGAGGTGCGGAGCCTGGGGGTGCCGAGCCTGGGGGCGCTGGGTCTGCTCGTGTGGCCACCGGCGGTGCTTCGTCGAGGCGGGAGCCACTCTCTCCACAGGAGTTGCGCGAGTGGTTTGCCCGCCGCTGGAGACGTGCTGCTGAGACTGGGGGTGCTGCTGGGGCTACTGGATTTAGTCCTGCTGGAGCTGCTGGCGGTACTAGTGCTGCTGGAGCTGGAGCTGCTGGGGGTGTTGGCGCTGGTGTTTCTACTGGCGCTGGTGCGTCTGGGGGTGCAACTGAGGCTGCTGGAGCGGACGGTCCTACTGGAGTTGGTGGTGCTGGAGCTGGAGCTGCTGGGGGTGTTGGCGCTGGCGGTGCTGCTGGCGCTGGTGCTACTGAGGGTGCTAGAGTTGACGCTGTTGGAGCTGGAGGTGTTGCTGGCGCTGATGCTGCCGCTTGGGGTACTGGTGCCGTCCCTGCTGGTTGTGGAGGCGCTGAGCGGCCGAGGCCGTACTTCGTTCTGCTCCTGGAGCAGGTTCTTGGTCTCCCGCCCTCTCCTGGTCCTGCTCCTTCCTTAGAGTGTCCACAGCCTGTCCAGTCGCAATCACAGTTACAGCCCGCCTCCCTTCTACCTGCTCCTTCTCCCTACACTGGTTCTTACTGGAGGTCTTGCTGAGCGTCGTGCGCCTGCGTCTCGTCCTGCATCACGTGTTCGTACTGCTCGCACTAGTGGTCGTACTGCGCGTCCGCGTCCTCCTGCGGTCCTTGGCACACACCAGATGGCGCTGCGTCCTTCCACTGCTCCTCTGCGTGTCCCATTGCCATCTCCTCCAGAGTCCTCTCTTCCTACTCTTGCTGACCCGGAGTCTTACTCCCTTCGTGCTGCCAGTCCTTTGGTCACGCGTCTCCTTGCTACTGTTGTCACTGACCCTTCCTTTGAGTCCACTGCTGCGTCTGCCCTAGTTGCTGAGCTTGTCGACTTCGCTGCTCGCTGTCATCTAGACTACGCTGCCAGTCTCGTTGCTGAGTCTGAGTCTGTCTGTCCTTCGTCCGTCGGGGGTGAGTGTGCTCTTAGCACGGACGTCCTTGAGGACAGGCAGGAGGAGTTCCAGTGCTTTGCTACTGCTTTGCCCCATCTCGTGTCCACGCTGATTGCCCCTGAGGGAGACCCGGATGCACCAGACATCCCGACTCCTCGATCTTACGCTGAGGTGATCGAGGGTCCCTACTCCTCTCAGTGGCAGTCAGCCATGGATGCAGAGATGGCTTCCTGGAAGTCCACAGGCACCTACGTCGACGAGGTTCCCCCACTTGGGGCGAACATCGTCAGTGGCATGTGGATTTCCTGGGTGAAGCGGCCTCCGGGTTCTCCGCCTGTCTTTAAGGCGCGTTACGTGGCTCGAGGCTTCAGTCAGCGGCAGGGAGTTGACTACTTCCAGACCTTCTCTCCCACCCCGAAGATGACCACTCTTCGGGTGCTGCTGCACATAGCCGCTCAGCGCGACTACGAGCTTCACTCTTTTGACTTCAGCACAGCTTTCCTGCAGGGCAGCCAGCACGAGGAGATCTGGCTGCGCCGCCCACCTGGCTTCATTGGGTCGTTTCCCCCTTGTACCCAATGGAGCCTCTGGCGGCCAGTCTACGGTCTCCGCCAGGCACCCCGTGAGTGGCACGACACAGTGAGGACTACACTTGCGGCTCTTGGGTTTGCTCCTTCTACAGCCGACCCGTCGCTGTTTCTGCGCACCGACACCTCTTTGTCGCCGTTCTACATCCTTGTGTATGTCGACGACTTGGTCTTTGCGATTGCTGACACAGCTGGACTCGCCCACGTGAAGTCCGAGCTGCAGAAGAGACACACGTGCACACACCTGGGTGAACTGCGCAGCTACCTTGGCTTGCATATCACCCGGGACAGAGCACAGCGCACCATCACCCTTACTCAGTCACACATGGTGCAGCAGGTCCTTCAGCGCTTCGGCTTCATGTACTCCTCGCCTGAGGCCACTCCTCTGTCTACTCGCCACTCGCTCTCAGCTCTGCCTTCGGATGAGTCCGTAGAGCCGAGTGGCCCGTACCCAGAGCTTGTTGGCTGCCTCATGTACCTGATGACCTGCACACGACCTGACCTTGCATACCCTCTTAGCATCTTGGCACGCTATGTTGCTCCTTGGAGACACCGACCAGAGCACATGGCTGCAGCGAAGAGGGTGTTGCGCTACGTGTGCAGTACGTCGGGCATGGGGCTAGTGCTTGGAGGGCAACGTCGAGTGGTCCTCACAGGTCACGCTGACGCTTCTTGGGCTGACGACCAGGCTCTGCAGCGGTCGTCACAGGGTTACACCTTCAGCCTTGGCTCGGGCTCTGTTTTGTGGCGGTCTACCTGCTCGTCCTCTGTTCTCAGCTCCAGCTGTGAGGCTGAGATCTACGCAGGGGCCATGGCTGCACAGGAGCTACGCTGGCTCACCTACCCGCTGACTGACCTAGGAGAGCCGCCTCGTTCTCCTCCAATTCTGTACGTAGACAACAAGGCCATGCTGGCCTTGTGTCGGGAGCACAGACTGGAGCACAGAACGAAGCACATTGCTCTCCGCTACTTCCTGGCTCGTGAGCTGCAGCAGCGTGGTCAGCTCCGCCTCACCTACGTGGCCTCTGAGGCCAACATTGCTGATATCTTCACCAAGGCCCTTCCGCCTTGTGATCATCAGCGCTTCTGTACTTTGCTAGGTCTTGTGCCTACCTGGCCTCACTTTCTCACTTCTTGATCTTGTTTGTACTGTACTCTTTCTATACCTACACCTGCTTGTTTACCTTTATATGTATATGATCTTGCATGTGAACTGGCCTTATGGCCTTGCTCTTGTGCTCGGACTGTGTTGTGACTTTGTGATCCACCCTGAGCTTGCTTTGCTTCGCTTGACTGGTCTTGTGACCACTTGTTCTCCCCCACTTTGCCTACGGGGGTGTGTCAGAACATTATAGCTTATACATCTGTGTAGGCTGTAGTGGGGTAGCCCATAAGGGGTACAACCCAATTAGGGTTAGTACTTGTACCCAACTGTTTCATAGTTCAATCATTCTCGCTCTAATTTTCACATGCTTGTTCTGCTTTATAGAACTCCGCATGTGAAGTGGCCTTGGGGCCATTTGCTTGTGCTCAAAGTGTGTGGTGACTTCGTGATCCACCCTGAGCTTGCTTTTCTTTTCTTGGCTGGTCTTGTGACCTCTTTTTCTCCCCCACTTTGCCTATGGGGGTGTGTCAAACTCATATGCTACATGTTGTGTAGGCTTGAGTGGGGTGGCTTAAATGGGGTACAACCCAATTAGTGTTAGTACTTGTACCCGTCCTGCTGCTAGTTCTTTCATCACTGCTGTTAGTTCTTGACACCCGCACCGCACGGTTTGAGCTTCTCTGTAATAACAGAATGTTCGTATTCCTTGTATTTCTTATATACACTCTATGTATGCATGCTATTATCAATCTTAGTCATTTACATTCACTCTGAGATGAGGTCAATAATTCCGCTGCAACACTACCCTGCGATCAACCCTGAGTGATCCTTCGCTAAGTCCCACTTGGGATTGTAACATGGTATGAGAGCTACTCAGGGATTCTTCGCAGCTTTACCTCCGTGAAATTCCCCGAATCAAGATCTGGCGAGCGGCACACGGTCCAAGACCAAGATGGCCGGAGGATCCGGAGGCCAAGAGAATCTCGCGGCCAAAGGTCAATCCAACCCATTTGCGACAAATGAGGCGACAATCACAATCACCACTGCCGCACTCGAGCCGTTATTTTTGCGACTCTCAACTATGGAGAAACACCTCCAAGAACTGCGCAAAGGTGATGTAGGAACCTCTTCCCAAGCAGCTCAACCTAAACAACCTGCTACGGAAATCCGTGATACCGCTACGCACACCTTCTCCCTGGACACAGACAAATCAACAACAACAGCCCCCTGTCCAAGTGATGAAGCCATCCTCTGCCCAAGCACGCTTTCTCAGCGTTTCCAAAATTAAGACTACTGCCATATTTGACGGCAAAGATTTTTACACATGGAGTTTCGAGCTTGAGCTCCTCCTATAGACATCGCAGATCTACCATTACTTCGACGGCTCCTACACAAAACTGGTAGAAGATTCCGAAGATGCCAGGACTCAGTACTACACCGAGTCCCTTATGGCGTACAACCTGCTGCTACGCAATATGACGCCTGCGGAACAACTCAGCATTTGCTCCTACAAAGAGAGCACCGCTCCAGCGCTGGAAGCCTGGAAGCACTCGTTGAGGTATATTAGCCGAAGGAATCAGTCACCGCCAGCAGGCTCCTGCAGCAACTCATGGAGACCAAGATGGGGCATGGGGAGAAAGCAAAGTCGAAACATCCGTGACCAAATCACGAAGCATGGAAGCGCAATTTCAAAGGAAACCTTCATCAATATCGTCCTCCAAAGACTCAAGCCAGAGTGGAAGCCCTGCAAAGCGCTACTCTGACAACGAGGAATCATATCTGAAGCCACGCTATGCGCTGCCCTCCTGACTGAATAGCAGGACATGGATTCGAGCATGACAAGCTCTGCGTCACGCCGAGAGCGCCTTGCCTTCTACACAGACAACCGTGAAGAGCGACGACAGCTACGGCGCCATTATTGCAAAATCTGCAAAGTCTTTGGACACTCAACGGACCGATGCAAGTCCCGGTCCAACTATCGCCACCCGAACTCCACTCACCATAATAACTGGGTCGGCCGACAAGACGCTCGTCATTCTCAGCAACAAGCCCCACGCCCTCCTGCTCATCCCCAACAGCAGCAACAGCAGACACAAGGACCCCAACGGGAGCTCCTAGGAACGTGATCGCCAACATGGCGACAAGACGTCGCCCACGCGCTGCTAAACCGAATGAAGAAGAAGAACCTCATGGCGGATTCATTCAACCTGAAGAAGGGTGGAACGATCCCCTCACTCAAGATCACGATTACCTATATGACGAGGACGAGCAAGACCGGCATCAGCCAATACAACTGCGCAAATGCACAAGGCATCGTGGTGCTACAAGCTCGAGATAGCAACACACACATCTCGTTTAACAACGTGCTCTATGTGTTGGACCCACGCTTTAACTTGCTGTCGGTAGGACAACTGTGACACTGCGGAGTAATGCTCGCTACGCATCCCTACACGCGCGACCTCGTTCTCACCTACGCTCCTCCAGACACACCCGTCGAGTTGCGTAAATACCTCGGAAGGGCACGCTCAATCAACGGCGTCTACGTGCTCGACTTCGACATTCCCAACTGCCAGGTATCCTCTGACGAGCTCGTGGACCTCGTCCCCCTTGGCTTCTCATATCTAGGCGAGGAGTCATGGCAGCATCCAGACAGTCGACCGTGGAATTCGGCGCAGCCGTCATCCTCGCGAGATAAATTTGCACCAACCTGGCCCCGACAGAATCTGCGTCACCTGCCACACATCCACAGCAAGCCGCACAAAAGAGGTGGAAAGAGACCTTGCGGCAATTCAAGAAGCAGAAAGCACTTAGGCGGAACCCACAGGCATGACGTAAATGGAACTAGCCGTAAATGAGGAAAGTACGCGCCCTAATGAATCAGTCTGGCCTACCCAAGAAGTTGTGGCCTTACGCCATGAACCACGCCATGCGCCTGCACAACCTCCTTTCCACCACGGCCAACAGGGGCAACCTCTCCCCACACATTAAGTGGACCAGCTCAAGGGGAGACACCTCCATGCTAAGGGTATGGGGGTACATGGTGCAGTATCGGCCGACCTCGGCCACAACCGGCAAGTTCACTCACCGCACGCGATGGGGCGTCCACCTGGGGCTCAGTCATGAGTACCAGGGTTGGTTGATTCTTGACATTGACAACAAGCAGATCGTCCCCGCTCGTGATGTTCTCTTCTACGAGCGTCTCACCTTGGAGTAGTGGATAGAGGACGAGCGTTGCAACGCCGCACGCGCCTACGCCAACAATGGCCGCAGCTTTGCAACTCCCAAGGACAATGCAGTAGCACTCGACCGCGACCCTGCCGATGACCATCCCGGTATTCCGCCACGCCCGCGCGATTACGACGAGATGATGACGATGACGCCCCTGCACCAGGACCATCGCGTCACCACACCCCGCCGAGCACTTCCGTAACTGCCTGCGAGAGTGACGACGACGATGTGGTGGAGGTCACCACTACTGACACTACTAATGTGTACGGCCTGCAGCTTCTTGGCCTACACACGTTTGTCACTACTCTCACGCGCGTCGTCGAGCCCAAGAACCCTCGCGAGGCCCTAACTGGTCCTCACGCCAAGGAGTGGCGTGCTGCCATGGACGCGGAGCTAAGGGCACTGGAATCACGTGACACATGGGTCCTAGTCGATCGTGCAGCAATGAAGGGGAGGAGGGTGCTCAGCGGAACATGGGTTTTTGTCATAAAACTATTGCTGACGGCACCATCGAGCGCTTCAAAGCACGCTGGGTCGTACGCGGGTACGGCCAGCGCCACGACATTGATTTTGATCAAACCTTTGCTCCCGTCAGCCGTCACACCTCCGTCAGGATTCTACTCACCATCCGCCACTGCTAAGCACCTGCCACTGCGGCAGATTGACGTCAAGAACGCGTTTTTGTACGCGCTGGTGGATGCAACCATCTTCGTGGAGCAGCCACACACCTACAAGGAAGGAAACTCCACGGTCTGTCAGCTGAAGAAATCCCTCTGCAGGATAAAGCAGGCGTCGCGCCTCTGGCAACATCATCTGCACAGAATCCTTCTCGAAATCGGCTTCGGGCAGCTACCGCACGGCCCAGGAATGTACCGCCTCCACTTCAACGGCGACAAAATCCTCCTGGCCGTCTACGTCGACGACCTACTCTACACAGGCACCTGCAACAAGCTCCTTAATTAGTTCGAGGAGAACTTGGCGCAGCGCATTGACATCACCATCAACCACAACGTCACACAGTTTCTGGGGCTGAACATCACTTACGCGCTAGAAGGAATTCACCTGTTAGCCTCCAAGTACGCAGAGCAGCTGGGGGAACGCTTCAACATCTCACGCGCACCACTGTCAACCCCTTACCGCAACCCCAGCGCCAATTACAAACTAAACAACAAACCTCTATATGTCATAACATATAGCTTGTGCTCATTGTGTAGGCTATAGTGGGGTAGCCCATAAGGGGTACAACCCAATTAGGGTTAGTATTTGTACTCAGTTCATTCATAGTTCATTCATCCTCGTTTCAATTTTTCTCATGGTATCGAGCAGGTTCCCTCGTGGGAACTGTGCCTAGGGCCCACCAACTCGAAATTTTTTTTTTCATGCCCGGAGCGCGCGCAGCCCGAGTCACGCTCCCCTTTCCTACCTGCGCCCCGGCCCCGTCGCCCTACCTGCGCCTCGGCCCCGTCGCTCCACCTGCGCCCCGGCCCCGTCGCCCTACCTGCGCCCCGGCCCCGTCGCCCTACCTGCGCCCCGGCCCCGTCGCCCCCCCTTGCGACCCCGGCCTCGTCGCCCTACTTGCGGCCCGGCCCCGGCCCCGTCGCCCTACCTGCGCACCGGCCCCGTCGCCCTACCGTCGACCCGGCCCCGTCGCCCTACCTACGACCCGGCCCCGGCCCCGTCGCCCTACCTGCGCACCGGCCCCGTCGCCCTACCTTCGACCCGGCCCCGTCCCCCTACCTACGACCCGGCCCCGGCCCCGTCGCCCTACCTGCGCACCGGCCCCGTCGCCCTACCTTCGACCCGGCCCCGTCGCCCTACCTACGGCCCGGCCCCGGCCCCGTCGCCCTACCTACGACCCGGCCCCGGCCCTGTCGCCCTACCTTCGACCCGGCCCCGTCGCCCTACTTGCGGCCCGGCCCCGGCCCCGTCGCCCTACCTGCGCACCGGCCCCGTCACCCTACCTTCGACCCGGCCCCGTCGCCCTACCTACGGCCCGGCCCCGGTCCCGTCGCCCTACCTGCGCCCCGGCCCCGGCCCCGTCACCCTCCCTGCGCACCGGCCCCGTCGCCCTACCTTCGACCCGGCCCCACCGCCCTACCTACGGCCCCGCCCGCGCCGCTACGCCGCCCGAGCCGCCCGAGCCGCCCGAGCCGCCTGAGCAGCTGAGGAGCCGAGCCGCGGGTGCCGCCGAGCTGCAGTTGCTGCCGAGCCGCTCGAGCTGCCCGAACCGCCCTGTCTGGTGAGCGCAGTGCATCTGTCACCGCACTGCCCCTGCTCTACAGTTAGCGCTGCTAGTCTACTACTGTCATGGCTACCCCCAGTGTTCTCACTTTTGACGCTGAGGGTCGGGCCATTGACTTTGACGTCTGGGTAGATGACCAACAGCTTTTCCTACAGTGCGATAGGGCAGACGGTCTTTCCCTCTTTGACCTCACCTCTGGTGCTTCCCCTGCCCCTGCTGCCGATGCCGACGCCACTGTTCGCTCCCAGTGGGCCACTCGCAATGCTGCTGCACGTCTTGCTGTGCGTCGCCACCTGCCTACCACTGAGCGCCCGCACTTTAGTCAGTACAAGAGTGCTCAGACCTTGTACGACGCTGTAGTTGCGCACTACTCTTCCCCTGCCACTGCTGCACTGAGCCGCCTCATGCTACCGTACCTCTTTCCTGACCTTGCTGCCTTTCCCACAGTAGCTGACCTCATTACTCACCTCCGCACTAGTGACACTCGCTACCGCGCTACGCTTCCTGCTGACTTCTGCGCCAAGAACCCCCCCCCCCCCATGTACATCACTCTCTACTACTTAGTCACTCGCCTCCCTGACTCCCTTCGCGTAGTCACGGACCACTTCCTCTCAGTCTGTCCCACCACTCTCACTGTTGACCTCCTCGAGAAGTCCCTCCTAGCGGCCGAGAAGAGCATAGTCGCTGTAGGGGCCTCTCGTGGTGACCCGCGCACCCCCATCTTTGAGGGGTGTTCCCCCTCCCCCCTTCTGCCCTCTGTTGCCTCTGCTGCTGTGGCCGACCTCCTTGGTCTTGAGTCGGTCGGTGCGGCGTCTGTCCCTAGCGGGAGACGCCGCTCTGGCAAGGGCAAGGGGGGCACGGGCGCTGGAGGAAGCGAGCGGGGGCGGTGGAGGTGGAGGTGGAGGCGGCGGGGGGAGTGGGGGTGGTGGTGGGAGTGGAGGTGGGGGTGGAGGTGTCGGTGGCGGCAGTGGAGGCGGGCGGCGGCGGGTGGCGGTGGGAGCGGAGGTGGTGGAGGTGGTGGCGGTGGAGGAGGCGGCGGAGGCAGCGGTAGTAGCGGAGGCGGCGGAGGCGGCGGAGGCGGCGGGGGTGGCGGTGGAGCTGGTCGCGGGTCTACGCAAAGGAGTGGCTCCGGTGGTGGTCCGCGCCAGCAGCAGCAGCGCGGTCGTGAGACCCTGTCCCCTCAGCAGCTCCGTGAGTGGTACACTGCACGCCAGCGGGGTGGGGTTTTGGTCCGTGCACCTACGTCCTGCGCTACCGGCGACCGATGTGGGTGAGCAGTGTGGGGGTGCGCACCCACCCAGCGCTGCTTTGGCCGCCTGACGTACGCGTGGTGTCACCAGTTCCTGGAGGCCGCAGAGATCCCTCGCTCGGGCGAGCTGTCTTAGGGCAGGTGTTTGCCATCTATGATCTTGATTTTGATGCCATTCTTTTCTGCCATGTATGCTGTGTCTATTAGTGATTGAGGGTGACTGTTACCGGTGTTTCCCGCCCGATCGGGCATTGAGACTCCTGCTCTAGGTACTGGTGAGGCGGCTGCCCTAGGTGCTTGCGACGCTGCTGCTCTAGGTGCTAGTGTGTCTGCGTCCTCAGGTACTGGTGAGTCTGCGCTCTCATGTACTACGTCGGCTTCAGCCTCCTCACCTTCACCCTTGACTCTGGGC